>CAEGAF010084314.1:0-59852 GCA_903067075.1 Micropoecilia bifurca | reverse complement strand
CCAGTGTCAGAATCTCACTGAGGAAGAAACTGAATTAGGTTTTCTGTCACTTTATTACAGAAAACCTAACCCTATCCTCTTGATTATTGATGTATATTCACACTTAAAATAAGTCAATAGACTTTAATTTGCAATTTTTGTGTCTTTGTGTCGTGAAGTAGATCTCAGGGGGCTGGTGAGAGAAAAAGTAGATCTTGGTCTCAAAAAGTTTGAGCACCCCTGGCTTATCACTTAAAACCAGGAGTCAACCTTAAGAATGTTAGAAATATTGATATGATGCATAAAAAAGAAATAAATGATAATTTACTAGAATGGCATTCCTGTATAAATAAATACATAACTAAATTTATAAATGAATAAATAAAATTAAAATTATCTGTATTTCTGAAGATCAAGTCTATGAAACATATGAGACTTAATTTGGAGAACATGTAACATCAGTATGAGCACAAAATGCAGAGAAAAACGTTGCTGTTTGCGGTTAATTTGGAGCCAACTTCAAAGGTAAATGATCAGAGCACAAGCAGCTGCTTCTCGGGTTGTATGAGGAGCTGCTCTGTTACAACTTCTCAGTAATTTTCAGTAGAAAAATGCAAAGACCGCAAAAAAAAAAATCCAAGCAGACAGCCCCGGACGGGGTTACAGAAAATGGACGGTTTAACAAGAGGCATAAAAATGAACAGTCTTAAGTTCAAAACAGTGCAAACACACAGCAGCACAGAGAAGAATCGGAAGTTTGAAAAGGAATCCAAAAGTCACCTGGCTTGATATCAAAGTGTTTCAGTGGACTCAGACGGCTCACATCTGACAGCCGCTGACAGCTGAGTTTGCAGCCTTGGCAGAAACTCTTAATTCAGACTGTCGCCTCACATAGAAAAACCCTGACGTCTCATTCAGGCAGCTTTGTCACATAAGAGAAACACATCCTTTAATGGAAGCACAGAGAGACGCTTGACAGCATCTGATTGCAAATCACATCCCCCTCAGTAACTAACATATCTGACTGAACTGTCAACCAATGGATGCTGCTGAGACATGATGGCCAGTATGGACCTTATCTCTTTGTTTGCACATATCAGTACCAAGATAAACCCACAGCAGATCTAACCCCATCATTCACACGGTTTTGTAAATATGTGTGACTGAGTGATGCATAAAATGTAGAAAGAACAAGAGCATGGTTCAAAGAATATGTCCAACAGTACAAACTGTTGGTTGGTAAATTAACAGAAAACTGTGGGAGTACTCAGTTTTGAATGGGGAAAAATAGATTTTTCAGAATTTGACCTGTTGAACAAGAGACATTTAGCTCATCTACTAGCGATTAACTGATTGGTTAATCGCTAGTAGATCTGTTGAAAAACTACTAAAAAAAACAGATTAAGAAATATTAGCTTGTTATAAGTGTATGATTTACTATGCAACACTAATGTGAAAAATTCTTAAATTTAATTTTTTAGCAGTAGGTAAAACAGGCCATTAAATCATATTTTACACTATTAATTTTATAATTCTGTAAAACACTGATACTGTGAATCTGTGTTTTTAATATTCAAAGCTATCACACTATGAGAATCTCATTCCTACCTTAATTCAATCCGTCTGTGCATGCAGCTCTACGACAAATTAGCGTTTCAAGATTGTAGCTGGTACAGCTCCAGAGATCTGTAGGAAATCAGGCTGCCAGCTCACATTAAAACTCAAGCTTGGAAGTCAAGACGTAAAAATAATGAAACAGAGGAGAAAACTGTCATATATGTGACAATGAATCCCGAAGCTCTTCTGTTCTCGGGAATGCCACCTGCATAAAAAAAAAAGAAAAAAAAAAAAGCTGTGACAATGCTTCTTGAGTGCCGCAGCAGACCAAAGACTTTCTTTACACACACTCAAGCATATGTTCACATAAAAAGCTGCAATTATGTAGGTTTGTGTTCACGGCAATTCGCAGGAGAGAGAACAAACAGAACAAAAGCTGGAGGACGACTCCCACTGCGTGCGAATCACTTTGAAGGAAAGACGGAGAGACAGGAGGGGGCAAGGGGCAAGCTTGATGAGGTGGAAGAAGTCTACCTGGCATGCACTCTTCCTCTGTCTGACTGAGCTCACATGAGGCGGACAGGAAGGGAAAGGCAAAGACGGGAGAGAGCTGACCTCAGACACGCATGTCACACAAACTCCAGCAGGAAAAAAAAATAATCAGCTGCTGTGATTCACTAGTTTAGCCGCTCCTCATTAGAACAAGCGCGGAGCAGAACTTGGAGTGCGAGCAGCACACAAGTCAAACAGCCAAAAGAAAAAAAAGAGAAAACTCTTACAGCTCACTTGGGTTAAATTTTTAATGAGGTATAAAAAGTATAACGTGCAATCAAATCCGGTTATTGCCAGAAAATTGTGAGACCTTTAAAAAGACAGGATGGATGCTGAAGTGAGGGAATGTTTAAAACAGCTATAATGAGTTTCTCCACAATAAAAGACAAAAAAAGAGGGGGAAAAAACTTGAGTTAAAAAAGTTTTTAATTGCGTCTTATACTTTTTATATTTATGTTTTGCTCAAATATATGTTTTGCACGTCATAGGTATTCTATTCATTTCTTTCACCCACTCTGTCAGATTTAGTCCCATCACTTTGTAAGGTGGATGAACCCCATTCTGTTCAATCTGTCCACGGCGCGCCGCTCCATCAGCAGGGGCGCCAAAAACCTCTCCCAGGTGCCAGAAACCGACAGGTATGCAAATATGGCAATTATCCTGTAGTCACACAGAAGCTCTAATTTTGTGAAAGCAGATTTCAGTAAAGGTAGGAGAACGCTAACCGCTGGTGAGATTACATACGGTGCCTACACACAGGGAACGACACATGAATGGCGTTCAAGACGACGCAGATTCCCGCCCACACGAAGACTAATGAATACGCTTGATGCAAAAATAGATATGCAGCAGAAGCAGCCAAGACGCTGGTGAAAAAAATCCATATTTCCGGTGCCTCGGTTAGCCCTACCTCCCAGAAAAACAAAAAGTTCACACGCAGAATGTTCCAATACAGAAAACTACTGAAATTCAACATTAGTAGATGAAAACCATTTTTGTGAATCCAAATCTACAAATTTGTCTGATGTTACAGAAATCCAATTTTCCCTTTAGAATATCTATTACAATAAGTTCATACTCTTTTAACGTCTGTAGAGTTTTTAAGAATCACAAGCACTTTTTTTATGGCATAATAATGAAAAACAAGACTTAAATCGTAAATCATATTTGACTTTGATACAAGGATCTTTCCCGAAAAAGTTAAAATAATCCATAATCCACACAACCAGATTGCATTGTAGTTGTCCTGATAAAATCCCTATTATGTTCTTTTTTTTATTCATAATTTGTATTAGAATCCTTACACCTGAGAGAACTTGCGTACTGGTTTAAGAATCTGTTTTTTTTCACTATTTTTAATGATTCTGATAATGATTCCTAAGACAAAATGATACACAATATTGGATTTATGAGAACAAGATGAGATTTTTTTTATACTTTTGAGGGACTACCAGCTAATGCTTTTGACAATTGAGCTATTTTTACAGTTTTTTTTACAGTCATTCTTATCCCGTATTAGAGATAAAATGCCCTAACTGGAATAATCTGTATATTACAACGCTACACTGGGAAAGTAATGAAGTGTTACTTTCCCAGTGTTACTTTCTACACAACTCTGAAAACAGAATTTTCAGCGTTGTGTAGAGGAAAAAAAACACAAACATCTGCATGACAAACAAAGACCAACATCACAGTTTTGAGAAATGAAGCCAACAGGCTCTGTTTAAAGAGCATCTCTGGTTTGTGTTAATGTTATTGAAAAGAGTCAAGTGTCGTCACACTCCTCCATCAAAAATACCTCCTATTCTGCTGAGTGTCCTGGAAAAAAAAGGGGCCTTTGCAGCATTTGTTCCTCCCTCTGGCACTGTGCTAGGGGCCCTCCACCACACAGGGGTCATGTAGAGTCAGTCCCACCAGGGAAAATGTACACAGGGAGGTCGGGGAATTAATAATTCATGAGTCCCTTGCGCTTCGGTTCAGCCTTAAGGCTATGAATGTTCTGCCATTGTTGCTGCAGTGACGAGGCGGCATATGTTCTCCCCCTTTACTTGTTTCTTTGAGTTACCCTTCTCCATTTTGCTCCATCTTACCAACAGGACACCATGAGCTGTGCCCTTACTATGCAGAAGACACTAAGCAGATTCCAGACCCAATGACAACTTCAGTAATTCTGGACAGAGCCGATTGGGTTTATTTGGAAACATTCCTGCAGGAATCTAGTGGAGGGCTGCGCAGCATCAGGAAGAGTCAGCGAACTGTTTAAAGTAATAGTGGAGCTGAAGAGAAGGAGCTGTGCTTCGTCTTTCTGCTGACGGTGAATTTGGAGGTTTCTTCTGATTTGTACTATTGTACACAGTAGTGCAATAAAAGACCAGTAATTAATTTAAGATATATTTAAGTAATGGACAAGTTGATTACCAGAATGAAGATATACAAAAAATTTTTAATCGAGTTATGATTTTGAAACGGCAAATAAAAATAATATTTCCACGGCCCCTGCATTTTAAAGGCCTTATAATCAAATGAGAAAGCGCCAGAGTGATCAAAGTGGTTTATGAATCTAAAAGTGATACGACACCCACAGTCAGCTGGCTGAAAGAAGACCAGTACATTTTCCCCTTCATTAAAAAAAAGCTCAAAGTGTGGCAGTATTGAAGGTATAAAACCCAGACTGATAATCATGCAACATTCTGCATAATAAGCACTTCATGAGATCAGGTCTATGTTAAAAAAGCAATAGATAAATTCTAGTGACAACATTATAGCAAGTAAAATAAACACTGTCATATTTTATAGCAGTAAAAAAATATTGTCTTCAGATTATATTAAACAATGGTATTTTAAATTTCAATGTTAATATGTGTAACGTTGGTATTTTTATATAAGTTGATCATAATTTCACACAGACAATTGCACTCATGCAGGCCTGTAATTTCATACAAGCTCATGGATTTAGTTTCCTTTACTGGAAACACAATTGTGTGTTTCCTGGTGTAAAGTTTCATTTTAACAATGTCTGTCAAGCATTTAAAGTGGTAATAATTGTATTGCACTTTTTTCATGAGTGCAAAGGGGAACCTTAATCAAAGCTTTTACATTTCCAAATGGACTCGGAGGATGACTCAGTGCCGTGTTGATCTCCACACATCCTCAGAGCTGTTAAAATGCGACAGTCACTGCAGGCTTTTGTAATATGAAGTTCAATTTACAAAATGATGAGCTGTGATATCACCAGGGCAGATACAACCTCTGCAAGACAGCTCAATTCGATTCAATTTAACATTATTGGCAGCGTACACTTCTGCTTGTAGTTGTTCAACATCGAGGACGAATCCTTCACTCAGAACTTTGAAAAAAATCACCAAATCTCCGAATCTGATTTCTAGTCGCTATTTTTCTAACAAATCCTGCTGAAATTGTTTTTTTGTCAGAAACTGACAGATATATAAAAAGAAGGGCGATTTAGAAACACACAAGCCAGCTTACCCACTACGGTTCCACGTACTGGTGAAGATATTTATGATGGGATATGCACTAGCTCTACTAATTTGTCTCCAAAATCCCTGACCAAACATTTGAGAGTCCTAGCTGAGAAATGTGCATCTGTAATTGTAGTCCTTTGTCTATAGACATCGTTTAGCCTCTTGCCATCATTAGCTCCCCTGTGACACAAAGAGCCTGCTGTCCCGATATCCTCAGACCATCTGCCAGCCCAGGCCATGCCAGCCGCTAACCAACCAGCCACCTTCCACCCTCACATAATGCTCCATTTGGTGTGGCATGTGTGTGCTCCACCGATGCGCCAACAAGGACTTACTGAATGTTTAAACAAGCCTTTGGATATTTTTACGACACTCAAGTGGTCACTTTATCCGCGGTCTGCGTTTGGGGGAAATACTGTGGTGACGACGCATGTTGAAGAATCCGCCATTTCTCATTGGTCACGATGCTGGGAGTGGTCAAATATGATTATATTATGTGTAACATGTGTTTGTTCGCCGTGAGACATAAGAGAGACTCGTGGCACCAGTCTGAAAGTCTCGAGAAG
This sequence comes from Micropoecilia bifurca, assembly GCA_903067075.1. NCBI lineage: Eukaryota > Metazoa > Chordata > Actinopteri > Cyprinodontiformes > Poeciliidae > Micropoecilia > Micropoecilia bifurca. The sequence goes on along the minus strand of CAEGAF010084314.1, from coordinate 53,716 downwards.
TCGACATGGTCATTCTTTGGTGCGTTCTCTTATAGAAGAGCCTTGGGGAAAATCATTTTGTTGTGAGAAATAGTTTCTCACGTGGTGGAATAAAATGCTTTCACTCCTATTTCTCAGTTTCACTGATATAAGTGGAAATGGTTGGTCTAGTACTGGATAATGGAACAGATACTGACAAAAAAGGAAAAAAGACACACTAAATAGAGAAAAGAAAAATCCTTTTTGGCGTGTTGGCTTTTCTGAACAAAATAGGAGCTTAAATTTGCAGGAAGTAATCGTGTTTTTTTTTTCCCTTTCTTTACAAAAGAAAGCTGTCAGACTTTCTGCAAAGTGCTACATTTCAGATAAAGAATCTTCAGTCTCTCAGCTTCCAAAACAAGTGCTGTCCACAATGGAAATGGAGCTCTTCCAACAAAACAAATGGCTGGACAAAACTCTGCCAGAGCTTTCAAGAGAGAAAAAAAATTTCCAGAAAGTAAAATCATTCAGAAGAAAAACAACCCAGTAGTGAAGTTCTTGGACTCAAAACTTACTTAACTTGTTACTTAACTAGTTTTAAAATGAGAAATTCACAAAAGAAAGGCAAATGGTTTTCCACCCTCATTTACCGAGGACCTCCAGAAAGAAAATAGTTCAAGAGAGCTTTATGGTCTCTGGGGCAGCAGCGTTAAAAGCCAGACATTTTCTTTACAAACCCTTTTGAGATTTACTATTGAAAACCAATTAAGTCTTTGGCGTGTTGATGTGGTTGGAAGGGACTGTTGGTGGGAGTGAGAAAGGTCACCTGCCGCTATACGTCTTGGAACCAGAGAGGTTCTTTCTAATTACACACACACACGCGCACACACACACATTCCTTCACATTTGTGGGTAAAGCCAGAAAATGATTATACAAGAACTCCTTCCCATGTGTGCTATATCTAACAGTCTCACTTGTGTGATTGATGAAGTTGGGGAATGACCGGTGCGACAGAAGCAGCAATTAAAAATATTCCCCCAAGCTCCTTTCTCATCCCTTCCATAGTTCATTATCTGTGCTCATATCTGTAATTCAGAGATGGAAGATAAGAGTATAGATGAAACCGTGGTGAAGATATTGATCATTGCAATTAAATCTGAACAAATTAGAGGAGAAAAGAAAAAGAGTAACCTGTTTTTGATTGCAATATTACATTTATATGCCACTGAAGTCTGATTTTCAAAAAATAATGGGATATTTGCAATTTTACTGATGGCAAGTGTTCTTTCATTAACGCTGCTTTAATAGTATTCATAATCATTACCAGAATAATTTAGATTAAAATTCTCAGATAAAGATTTGAACCATTTAAGTTGTTTGCTTCTCAACACTACTAACATCTAGAGATTATATTTGGAAACATGAGACAAAATGTAAATGACAAAGTTCAGTCTGGAGAGGGCTGGAGAGTTACACGGACCTGGATCATTATGACCAGTGGTTTTTGTGGGAAGAAGCTGGAGTACCCAGAAAGAACACAGGCACATGTGGAGAGAGCATGCAAAGTCTCTGCAGAAAGACTGCAATGAACTAAACCCAGGACCGTCTTGTTGCATGGCAACAGTGCGACCACCCAGGATAGAAAAAGTCCTAATTTGAAGACAGACCTATGCACACAGTTAGTTAGATGACATTTTGTCTTCATTTCTGCATAGTTTTGTAAGCATAGTTTACTAAAATCACAATTCACAATATTTGAAGTTTTTTTAAATTATTATTCTAATTTTCCTTAAACCAAAAAGTGTTTGCCTCTGATAGCTAATGATAATAAAATTATTCAAAAGGAAATCCAATTAAAAATGCACATTTGACCTATTTTAGGTACATTTCATAGCAAAAAAACTGGTATGTAGAAAATTATTTATACCCTTGTTTATAAAAAAAGATGGAAAAATTGGCATTACAGCAATCAAATCCCTCTCATAATTGCTGACCAGCATTTTGAATATGTCCACTGGAATTTTTAAAATGCATCTTTGGTGATGAAGGCTTCTGTACCATCACCCTAATCTTGAACACATCCATACGTTCTCTACCAGATTGAAGGTGGTACTCTGGTTAGGCTAATATAAAATGTGATTTTATTACTTTTAATTCAGACAAAACGCATTGATAAAACTAAAAATGACTTGAAACCTAAAAGATTCAGCGGTGATGCCATTTAATTAGATGAAAAAAATGACAACATTACAGAGTATTGAAGGAACATTTCTTCCTGCTCCTTTAAGGGTGAACCTTTGGGCACAAACCCACTTTTAAACTCTTCCTAATACTGTCCTTAACAAGACGCCTGCTGACTAATTCCCTAAAAATACTCTGGCTGATCCCAAACACATCGGCAGCTCAGACAGAACAACTCCCACACATATTCATATTTATACTAGTCACAATGAGATCACATTTTTCCAATGAAAACTTAATTCCACTGTAAAATTTACAATAATGTTCAAATGTCCTACCTGACTAATGATCAGTTCCATCATATGTACTAGATGAAAACCCTGAATCACAACAGCTGTTTTATTTATCATCAATAAATCCATCAAATGTCAATAATTAACCTTTGCATACTGTCAATCTTATTACATTTTTCCCAATGTTAATATTTACTGATGTGCAGCTGCTAAAAAATTTAACCTGTTCAAGGATGGCTGACAAATTTGTTTTGATTTTAGATGTCGGTGCATAAAAGATCCTGAGATGACATAAACGTTTACGTAGAGATTTGTACGCGAGTTTGTTTTGGAGGTTAATCCTCTATTTTTGAAGGAAGAGCCCCCCTTTTCCTCTGGTTAGCTCTGATAAGATCAAGCCCAACAACACAACAGACAGGCTGTGAATATTGATGTGTCCATTATTGTTTTGGTGTAATTTTATCAGCTGTTATTACAGAGGGATAATTATCCAACATAATTACATTGATTGACCTTTTGAGAAGCTCATTTAAAATCAGGTCCTCCCAGTCACAACGTGACCATAACAAAAACCAACACCACAGAGCGGAGAGTGTTATTTATCAAAAGTTTGTAAGGTTAAATCACTAGGCACTCACATAATCAATTAGGAGCTTCACTTGACTTAGAAAACACTCAGCTGTTCAATATATTGATGATGACGTATTGATCGAACAGCACGGAAGAACAGTCGCATCGAGACCAGTCAATAAAATGTCCCCCAAATGCCACTGATGGCGTATTTTTAGAACATCGCCTGTCTGAAGACAAGACCACAGAAATGAATGGTAAGATTAATGTCTGTTCTAGTCTGCAGGACTGACTGCAGACTAGATAATAATAATAAATAATAATAATAATAATAATACAACATGACCGGTTTTGTTCCATATAGACACCAAGTATGGACCAGAATGTTCCTGCCACCTGGAATTTAACGAATCATGGATGTATGTCTGTATTAGTTTCTTTTTATGAAACAAAGCACCGACTTTTAACTGGCATCAAACTTCACGGTCTAGTCTGAGAGCTGCTGCCTTTCCTGGTTCTTATTTGATCAGCTCCTCTTCCACTGGGATGACTGTTTGCTGGGTTAACAAAATGTCACATCTGATTTCACTGCAGGCATCAAGTGACTTGAAGAAGGGAGCCAAGTCCCACTAGAACAGACTGACGCCAGCATGGTGACTAAAGAAAAGAATGACGGCGTGCCAGGAGCCCAACAGACCGGCGCTGCATTTGTTTAAACCTTAATATTGCACAGTGTTCAATAATCGACTATGAGAGCTGATAGATGCTCACAGAAAAATAAAAAAAGAATCATTTAATTATAAAAAAAAACCTTTTTGTGTGTGAAAATGAAAATGTGCACTCTAAGACCAAGTAAATTAAGCCTTGTGATGAGGTGTTTGTCCGATAATGTTCCCCCAGAAACTTCTAAGGCCTTCACACACACAGCTGCAGTTAAATTATACACATGTAATCTCTTTAGTAATTTGTTTCACTGTGAAGCTTCACATAGCTGTGAAGACGCTATGTGCCTTGGTTTTTATTTGGGGGTATCAGAGTGAAGGAGACTGAAATGTGTATCATTTCTGTTCCACTTTGAAAGGCATTTCTTTTCGATTAGAGGCAGCCAGAGTGCAGAGTTGGAAAAAAAACCCTTAAAATTTCATTTCTGGATGTTACTGTACATTTGTAATGTTATACTATTTTTTTTTAAATCAATGCAAAACAAAGAATACAGATTTGCACAAGACCTCCTTCCATGCTGCTTCTTGAGTTTTTGCAGCAAATATCTGGATTCATAGGTGATACCAGCCTCCTTAACTCTATTTCAACCACTCATTCATTCAGTCAAGATTTTGCCCATTCATCTTGATCCACCAGCTCACTGTTGTGTTTTGCTGAGAACAGAACAGCTCCTTCAGAGGCCCAAAGAGAGGCTGCAGACGTCGCCTTCGATTTCTCAGTGGGTGATAATGAGACGGCCTGCTTCACACTTGGGGGAATTCATCTGTGTGTGGGAATTACCTATGTAATTGACTGAAGAATCAAACCCAAACCCATCAGGCTCCATCACGTTCGCCGCTTCTTTTCTTCTTTGCAACATTGCCTCTGCTCTTATCCTCTGCTCACCAGGAGCCGACATCAATCCGTAACGTTGATCAATTTCCTGCTCATGGCTGATGACGAATGGATGCAGTTTCTTTAATGAAAGTCCATCAGTCAATGTGCCCGTTCACTTTAATCACCTCTTACTGCAACCTGCCATTTGCCCTGTGGCCAGACCCGCAGATGGAAACGATGGCAAAGAGCGATTATATCCAATCTCTTCTTCACATATTGCCACCGACTGGACTAACTCGTGTGTCAGATTGAAAGTGACAGACTAACAATGAAGCGGTAAAGACGGCCAAATGGGATGAGACGATACATATTTTTACAACGTGATGCATGCCTGTGATAGTGACCAAGAGAAGTAAGTAAGGTTGTGTCTGTGCCGCCTCGTGTGTGTTTAGAGCAGAGCATGCAGACTTGCAAACTCTCAGAAAGTTTAGTATGTTTATCTCCTAAATTGTTTTGTGGCTTAATACACAAGTAGAAAAACAATAAATGATCTTTTATTCATTCATATTCCCCACAATTTATTTCCCTTCTCGTAACTTTAGTGGCCTTAAAATCTTTATATATTTTTATATCTTAATATGATTTTAATTTAAGCAGCCACCGATATTTTCTCATCTTAAAAACTGTGTTTACTGGATAATCGTGTATTTGTTGCACTTGTGTCAAAGAAAGACGGATGGCTTTCTTTAAAGAATCGTTTAAAAATCTAATATCACAGTGTTTACCATTAGAGAACATTTGTAAAAGGTTTCTTACAAAATATAATAATTACACTGAGTTACCTTGTAGTTATTTATGAAGGTAAAGAGAAGCTAGCATGTTCAAACTAACATGTATACATATTTGAAATACAAGAGTGTACAGAAAGAAAATTTGCAGCATAACAAAAGAGTTATCTAACATTCAAAAAAAGATGTGCATATTTGTGCACGGAAAAGAGCAACACTATTTACAAGAGATGTAAAAACTATGCAAATATCAGCAAGGTTGTGCAAACAACAGCAGGAATGTTACTTGAAATGAGAAAAACTGTACAAATAACAGCAAAGATGGAAAAACTTATTGAGTTTGTTGGAAGCAGAGTTGTGTATAAAGTCTAACAGCTGAGGGGAGGAAGGTTGTACGATAATAAAGCTCTTTTTTACACCTAGGATGCAGGAGTCTGCCACTAAAAATGAAGAAGGGGCAGGAGAAGAGTAACCCTCATTACTCCTCTATTGAGTAGTAGAGGAATTAGCTAATCTTAAACATAGTATTGGTAGAGGAAATGTTATAGAATCTCTTTAAAAAATGTTTTTGTAGACTCAATCTGATATTGATGAGCACTAACCAAAAATCTATCCGAAACTCAGCAAAGAAAACATGATGCAACAAGACCAGAAACACGGAACTTGAACCAGGCTGTTGCTGAAAGCATCTGAATCGACGAGATCCTTTTGCCAAACCTGTTTTCCAATTAATTATTGAAATTATTCCAAGATACAGACTTCCAACAGGGATACCAACAGTTCTAGAAAGTATTATATTATCTGCTAGCTTGCTATGCAGGAAACTCTTTACTAATCTAAATAGATGCCAACTACCCATTAGACAAAACTGTCTTGCTCGTGTTGCTTATGCTTATGCTTATCTGATCTTTAATAGGAAGAACCCAATGCCTTGAATAATATTATATCTTTTTAATTGAAAATGGTTCTGGTTATCAGATATTGTTTTCTTTGGTTGTGTTTTAAAATTTAAGACAGTCCTTATACAAATATAAAAATAACCTCATCACTGCTGGTAGAATGGATCAGAGCTGCATTTATGCATCTTATATACATTCTATGTACATGGTGTGTGAATGACACCAGGGACTGAACTGGTAGATGTGACAGTGGGAAGGTTTACATTTATATTAGTGCTACACATTACATTACATTTTTGGCATATACTGAAAATTACACTGTCACCAGATAGCTTTATGCACATGCACAGATACAGAGAGCAGTAAATCAATTGTCATCTGAGTGGCTGGTCTGTAATATGGCCCTAATGGATTTGGTAAAAATCCATCATATCGTATAATTTGGCATCAGCAGCACAGGCATAATTTTATAGCAAGAGAAAAAAAGCATGTTTTTCTTTTTTCTTCTTCTTATGACAGGTTGTTGCAAAGCATATCTCCCCTTTTCCCCATCAACTATACAACAACATTTGTGTTTTCACACATTTTCATGCAGTTTGAATTTTTTTTTTTTTTTTTTTTTTTTTTTTTTTACAGTGCAGTCTTGTCCAGGGTCACACAGAGGACCTGCCCACTCTTTAAATCAATGAATATGAGAGGCTGTGATTGTTGCAGCCGAGGCTCGTGCTGTGACCCTCTTCCCGGTCAATACACACTGGACTGATTAGATGATGGAATAAACAGGCACACAGAGAGCTTTGTGCATCTTCAAAACACGAAACAAAGAGATCAAAAGCGTTTATGTGCTCGTTCTTGAACATGAGAAGGAAAATAATTATTTGATCTTGTTGCAAATAACAGGTCTCTGAGAGGTCGACGGTCCAAAAAGGAAATGCCAGGACAACGCCGTTTCACCGTTGCATGGTTACTGCGAGTATGTTTTAATCACTATTAAAACATTTGATATAAACAGCTGCTCTGGATGTGAAATGAATAGACCGGTTAGCTGCAAACCCGACAGAAGCTTTTTGTATTTTCAATAAACTCCCTGGTACTTGTTGGTGGACTGAGCTTTAGTTGGCTGGTCATACAAAGCAGGGGTGATAAAGACTTGCTGGCCTCTCCTAGATCCTGTTACATTCTCAGGGACACACAAGCTGCTCTCTGTTAAGAAGCAACCCTTGCTGTTGTAAGGTTAGACTGCAACAAAGGTAGCAGCTACTTTCTCTCACCTCACAGTCAGAGACGAAGGAAACTAACAGCTTATTAGAGGAGGAGGTTTTCCCGCATGGGCATCTTTAAAAAGGAATGAGGAACGGCATTACTCATTTTGGATGTTTTTAAGTTTTTCTTCAAAGAAAGCACTTTTCATCCTTATTTGTTTAACATTTCTTCACCAGAACTTAATTCCTAGAAAGATTTGACTTTACGTTAACCAGTTTTTATATTTGCCTGCACTGTGTGGGGTGAAAATCTGAGCTGTCAATCTGAGCTTCCTTCTACTGCAGAGCTTTTACTGATCTTAAAACTTGGAGGTAAAGCATTAGTCCTATGCAATTAGCATAAATGTGTGCCTTAAAGAACTACTGTACCCAGGATATTGACATGTTTATTGTCTTTTTTTATCCTCAATTCATGCAGCACAACACCTCCTGAAAGCAGAAGGGTAACAATACCTCACACATGTGTAAAATACCACAAAGCCAAGCTAGCTGTAATGTAAGACGTTCATAAAAGCTCAGAGATGTACTTTATGGTTAGTGCTCAAGAGAAGGGAACATGTTGTGCAGGGACAGACTAATTTGTTAATTTAATGTAACGTCACATAACCTCTCGGGCATTTGCAGACTTTTCTGAGCTCTCACCCTGACTTTAAAATTATGGGCTGAAATTATTTGAAAAATACCAAAGAGATGCAACAATATTGCTGCTTTTCTAAGATCAATGCTAAAGGTTTCTATTTCTGGCATCAAGACACTGTTAAAAGCTGCCGGTATGGAGGTACTAATACGAAAATTATTTATTTAGCTACTTTAGTGAGAGTGAAATTAGTTAACAGAAAAGTGCTTAATTAAAATTTTCATGTCATAAAAAGTTAACATCCCAAACCAAATCCTCAGCATTTTTTGGAATGTTTTCTGTCAACTCTTTGCGTCTACATGAAATTAATGACGGGTGTTGCTGTGCTTTGACCAACCAACGTAAGCATGTGTGCCTTATTCAGGAAGCTATCAAATATAAAGCTCCTCTCTTTTTGAAACTGGCTTTTTAATCAGCCTTAATGAAGACAGAGGGAGGACACATGCTAATTAGCGGCCACAGCCACTGCTTTGTTAAACAAAGAACTCCAATTTTCTCCCAATTTATTATTTTCCCCAGCCCACACATTTCTGCTCCCTGTGTAGGATGCGCTTCTGGAAGCGTAATCGGAGTGGGAATAACAGCGAGCATTTCCTGCCGTGGAAGGCGTTTGCGTCGTTTGCCCGTCTTCATGCGGCGGACGCATGAATCACAACGGAGTCGGAGCAGCCGGTGGGCAGGGTGGCGGGAGTTCATGTGAGGTCAGGCGAGATTTTCACACACTGCGACAAGCCAGTGAACACACTTGTGCATTCCAAAGCGCCATGGTGCTCAGGCAGAAATTCAGATGTTGCTCAAAAATAATACGTGACGACTTGAGCCTCTGGAGACGAAGCTCCAGAAGACAGAAGATCGATATAAAGAGATGTAAACAAAACAAGCCTTTTCGTGTGGAGCTCATTTCAGGTTCATCTGTTGATAATAACGGTGCCCAAGTCCGGCGGCAGTCAGCTGAGACACAGGACCCTCGAGAGGCACAATAAAAGCACTTGTGAAGCTTTCTGTCGACATGCCATCATAAGTCAAACCTCTCATCTCGCTCCAGTGAGTGTGGTCCTTTTCTGTAATTTGCATAAATAAATGAATGCTGCTACAGCAGCTCCTAAGTGAAATCAGAGAGAAGCAGATGGTGACAACAGAGCAGAGGAAAGAAAAAAACTCCAGTCTCTTAATTTCTAATTTGTCTATTTTTTTTTTTCATTTCAGCAGACTTTTCTATGGCTAATATCCGTTTTTATTAAAAGGAATGGATGATGATGTTCTTTTTATATAAACTACATTTGCTGCTTTGTAATTTAATATTTTAATATCAGGAGAGTTTTAGCAATTTGTAACCTTTGCCAAATGGTTAAAAATAAAGAGAAAATTAGAAAGGCGTAAAAGGGTCCAAACTGGAAAATGGATTCTGTATTTTTTCTTCCTAAATGACACTTTGGACACCAGGACAGTTTGTCAAACTGACTTGCTACAGAGAAAACGGGATTTTCCTTTCAACTGTTACAATTTCATCTTATGAAGTCAGCAGTCAGAACACTATATATAATATAAATGAAATACGATGTTTTGTTTTTCAACCATATTTTTAAATATCTATGCCTTTATCTATATCTGTGCTTTTTCTGACACTAGTGGCTTCTATTTGCAGAAGAAAATAAATAAATAGGCAGAGAAAAAAGGGGAGAGACAAGTAGCGAAGGTCTTATTATCAGATCTGATTTAAGGCCCCACTTCTATGTGTTGCTGCTGATGATGAAGTCTTTGGTCTGTTAACTAAAAAACTGGATAATCAAAGGACTCTGTCAAAGTTCCTGATTTAGGCCTGTGGCCGAGAAACTGATGGGTTGTTCAAGGGAAAGTCATGTGAAGATAAACAATGTCCGTGCTCCTCCACTGCCAAACAAATATGTTCCAGTTCTGTTTCCAAATGACTGACTGAAGATCTGCAGTCCTCATTAGTGTGTCTCTGATGAAAGCTAAAAGCTGTAGCATGGAATTGACAATGATGTTAAGAAGGAGATTCATTCTTTTACGGTACTTGTTACTCCTGCAATACAAGTGTGAAGTTCAACAGAGCTGGATGATGTGCACCTATGTGACAACCAGTGAGAGTATTAGGATAAGATGTTGTTGAAAGAAGAGTGAAGTGGTTTATTGTGCCTCTGTATCTAGTGGAAGAGTTGATTCCAAGTCTTCTAGAGAAATCACAATCTTGAAAAAAAAAGCAGAAATGAAATATAACTTCAAAATATCTGAAGTTACTGTAATATTTGTTCATCTTCTAGTGTCTTAAATTTCACTGTTTCACTTTTCTAATATGTACTATTGTACAACTAATAGGACCCACTTCAAAAGGAAAATGTGTAAAGGGGTCCATCTCTCCAGTGATCGTCTCACAACCTTCATTTTAACATGATTTTTAAGAAGTGTGAAGGAGACGTTAAAAAAAAAACATGTAAGTGTGTCATATGCGTCTCACTGTTTTTGACCTCACATAATCTCTCTGTGTTCGTCCTTCATTCCTATAATCCTTCCTATAGCCTTCTGCTGAGCCGGCACCCAAAGGAAAAATCTCTCAGTCTTTGCTTTGACTCTTTGAAATTGCCTTCATCTTCAACAATCTCCTCAGAAGTCCCCCTTTTCTTCCTCCTCCTCTCATGAACTCCTGAGACACTGTCTCATCGGTGCTCCCATTTCAATGGGTCCACAACTGCTTCATCTCCTAGTAATGGATTTCCAATGCGTCGACAGCGAAACATGTCACACGGTCATGCCTTCTCTCTTGCAGTATCTCTCCGTAAGCTGTTTAGAAATGCATGAATCTTCTCATTCCCTCAAACGTCCCTTTCACAAAGTGCTTTCCGATCAACCTCCACTCACCTTGCTTTCATGCAGAGTCAACCTTATAAAGCTGCTGCCATCCAGTCTCAACCTATGAAAGCAACATCCAAAAGCTTTCTGCAACTTCATTTTTGTGGGAGGTGAGGATTAAGTGTTGTGAATTGTCATGATATGCCTCTACAAAATGGGTTTGTATAGGTTTATGGTACTTATGATCTACACACAAAGCTATGGACATAGCAGGGGTGTAAAATGTATTTATTTTTTTCATTATGCACTCCAGGAAGTCACAATCTTTAGTTTAATTTCAACACCACCACAAGCAGAGTACCACTATTTCCTGATTTAAACCAGGAGCACCTTGTTAAATATCAGTTATTACATCCGCTTGAACCTATTTGAGTCTCATCTTATTATAACTCTCTGCTAGATATAGATGTAGACAGTGTGTGATTCATAGTCAGACTGACACCTACACATGAAAGTCATTTTCTCTGCAAAAATAACCATGTCAACAATGGGGTTTCACAGGGAGATATTGGAAAAAAAAGTTTTAATCTCTGAACCATCATCCCTGTAACATTTGCACCCCTAATAAAAAAGTCTGCAAAAGTCTTAAAAGCAGTGGTTGTTATGGCGACTGTGCAACTTGAAGATGCCATTTTTTTGCTGCAGTTTGTAAGGGGGAACTTTGGAGAGCTACTCACTGGCAAGATAAATTGAGATTTTTATGTACCTTTGTGTTTTTTAAAGATTTAATTGTTTTTAAGGTTTTTAATTATTGCTCTTTAATAGAAGTTTAAGTCAGTAACTATTTTCTCACACTAATAAAATGGCATTTTCACTTGTCTTTCCTATTTTGTCCTTCAAAAAAGAAGAACACTTACATCTCAATAGATGTAATCAAACTGCTTGGTTTTTCGAAAACTTTCATTGTGCAGTCATCTCACTACACTGAAGGATTGGTCGATTTTGAAGGCTTTTTACAAAGGGTTTTTTGGGGTTATTTTTCTGGCTTTATTTTGTAGTTTAGTGCAAAGCAAAAATACATAGATATGGTAAACAGAAATCATTTATCTTACCTTTGGTGTTTTTGTGCACTTTCCATTCCTGGCATCTTTTATGTACGTAATATCCAGCAGGTCTGTATCCTGAAAAGCAGCAGAAAACAGATTTGTACTTTAAATATGGATTTTTTTAAAGGTTTCAAAGCTGTTTTAAAGTAAAGGGAAAATGTTATATGTATTAGAGATACTTTGGATGGTTGAAATCATTTGAGGAACCCTCCTAAAATTCACCAACCACCTGTGTATGGTGTCCGTGTGTATGAATGTATCTGTGCATAAGTAAAGAAGGTATTAATCACATAGCTTCAAAATCCAAGGACACATGGCAGGAATTCAGTGAAGACAGACACATTGCTCAGCAAATGCATAAAACAAAAATAGAATAAGCTTCCCAAGTTCTGCAAATACTCCCGAGTGCAGATACAATGACGTGTAATAAATATTCCCGTTAACTATGCAGAAATATAAATAGATGCAAATTATTTTAAACAAACAATGTCCAGCTTCTGCATGAGGCTTTGATGTAGCAACAGCTTGGTTGGACTCAGCTGTGTGAGTGGTTGTTTACACTCGAACCTTAATGAAGACTGTTTTAAACGTAAACCATAAGATGAAATAAAAAAATGGTTCATGGTCCCATCTTGGGCCCTCTGAAGCCTCGCTTTGTCATCTTCCAGAGTTTCTTAAGGACCCTTTTCACACAGCTTTTCAAAGAAACAAACCCTGGTCCACTGCAGCAGTTAAGAGTTAAATAACTTCCATATAATTTAAAAATAACTTTTTCAGCAGGTGTCTTTTTGTTGGGAAAGCAGTGGGTTTTTTTTTATCTAAACATTTTTTTCCCCCAATACATTGTTAGCTGACGACGACACAAGTCAGAGTTCCATTTTTCATCTCAACATTGACCCCACATATAATTATATATTTTAATGCAATGTACTAATAAAATATACTTTTCCCATTCTCTCACATTAAGACTAATTCCTTTTGACTTGGTTTAAACATATTATGTACACGTTAATAAGATTCATAATTGGGATGGTACTTTCCAGCTTGCAATTGCAATTTTCTAACACTGGTCATAATAGCCAAACATGTCCACTTTAGACCACTACTTGTTTAATTTGGGTCCTTAGTAACACTGGTGCACAATTTGTTGCATTGGGATAATGGTTTTGAACAAACTTGAGCTTTAACTTTAATTTGAAGACTATCCCTCCATACATTAGCTACCAAGCTTTGAAAGAATAAATGTTAATATCTCTTTTAATGCACCATTGATCTATCCATTCACCCATACTCTAATTTTTTAGCATTTTTTCTGGCACTGAAAATACCCAAAGTGTAACTGCCCAGACTGGAGTGTGTACCTTCCTTCAGAAAACACTTCCTAAATCATTCTGAATTATCATAGTCTCCATCTCTCCAAAAGGAAACCAGGACATGAGGTGGAAAATTAACCAGAGTCAACCATGAGTCCCCTTAGCATTATCTGACGAGACGAGAGTCAATGGAGGGGCGGCTGACTCTATTTCAGGCCACAACATGTTTATCTGATCAACTGTGTGAGGTGGGTGGAAAATTGCACCTGACCATACTTCTTTATCTGCAGATGCATATATAGTGCGAGTCCTCAGCACATAATTTCACGTTTCTATCTTTTTCACATATGAAAGTGCCTGGAAGATATGAAAAACACAAATAGTTGCAGGTATAACAAACGTCACTCAATCCTTTTTCTTGTTACAATATCACAAATATAATAAACCCTGAAGTAATACTGAATAACTGTGAATTATTATTATTATTATTTTATCTGCATAACAGATATACAGAGGCAACAAGGTTTCTAAGGAAAAGTTTCCAGATGGCCCATTTTAGGTGCAGATATTTAAGATGATATTAATATTTGCTTCAAATGATGCGATGAACAAGCTCTCCCGTTACTGCAGCATGTTTAGCATCAATTAATCTGTTCCCGTTTGACCAAAAAGAGCCTTTGAGTCAAAGGTTAACACCTACACTGGGCCTGCCTTTGAAGTCTCTTTAGAGAGATGAAGCTCCACAGGGGGTCTTGGTGCAACCGTGGAGCTTCAGGAAGTATCTTGCTGATAGAGTTGTTTTTTTTGTGCTTTCTAGCCCCGTAGAGTTAACCCAGCCTTTAATCTGGTCAAACGTCATCTGTTAGCCTCTAAAGTTGACTTCAAAAAACGGTAAATAGCCTGTATGGGTCACAAGCATCTTGTGTGGGTTACCACAATTATATTCTTTGCACCAATTCCAGGATATCAAGCTCTGATTTTTGATTAAGGGTGTGAAATCTTACTGATGTCATTAAAAACTGAATCTTTTTACTTGACTTTGTAGTAGGTTAATTAAAGCCAAACTTGATTAATATCAAACCAGTTCAAACTTTGCTCCTCTGAGATGGATTTTTTATTTTTTTTTTTTTCCGGTTTCTTGGACATATGTTCTTTATGTTTTCATTGAAGTCATCTCTATTCATCACTCTCCCTCTTGTGGCACGGTCTCTGATTTCCTTTCAGCACTCTGGGCCTTTCTGTGTGTAACAAAAACTGTGAGCGCAGTTCAAAAGCCTATTAAGAACCACGGCACGTCCAGGAAGCGAAGCAAGGCCAGCGGGGAGAGAAACAACAGAAATTAATGAACATGCTTAACCTGCACTGGCCTTAGGCGCTGTTTTCCATGCCTGTTTGTGTCTGCAGCGCTACGCACCGTTTGCAACGAGCTTCCTCCGAAAATGAAACACACAAGTGTCAAGACCGTTTCCACTGACCCGTTTTGAGACAGAATGTTCCTTCGATTCGAACTCTTTGTGTATGTTTTCTCTTCGTTGGCATGAATGTCATAGTAATTTTTTTTTACTTTAAAATACTGCATTTTCTTGTTTTTGAGGAAGGAACTAATTAATGAACAGATGCGGACCTTTAATGCGCACAAGATTAAAATTTTTGGCTGAAATACGCACACGCACAAATTACAGTGAAACCACATATACTTTGTAGTCATTAAGACAAGCCAGGCGTGACTCACACTTAGTTTTTTTTTAGTACTCTTCTCGTCAGAATTTGCCAAGCTCATTAAATTGGTTGGTTTTCTGGCATAGACAAAGCTTTTAAGAAGGGCTGTGGTCAGGGCTATTCCAGAAACTTATTGTTATTACATTATCTATTCCAAAGACACTGTTGATGTGCATATGAGGTCATTCTCATAATGAAAAACACCTAAGTGTGTCCAAGCTTGTAACCATAGCTGTCCCACTTTGATGAAAGGAAATGGATGTCAAGCTGTCTCACTATACTGTAGAACATTATGAACCGCGATGGTGACATGCACAGAACAAACCCTGGCTCCAACAGCGACAGATTAAATCTTGACTAAAAGTTTCAGCTCTCTCCATGGACAAGCAGCTGCACTGTGGATGAAGGTGAGAGGAAAATTAAGCTATTTAACCACAATGAGAGGATGCTGGGCCACTGTATCATTTATCAAGCACGGTGGTGGCAGCATAATGCTACAGAACTGATTTATTACCAATGATCCTGGTGAATTGGGCAGAGCGAGTGAAATAATAAACTGAGAGGACTACCTCCAAATTTTCTAAAGTCACTTCAATTCAATAACTAGATTGTCGGAACTTGTCTACTGATTGTCTACTGAAGCTAGGATCCCAAAAACATACAAATTTATTTTCTAATGGATAACTCTGGATAAAATATAGACTCTGAAATGGTCCCCATGCTCAATACCAACAGATATTTGAGATCTATGCTGAAAAACTGAGCCTGTAGTAGGTAACTTTCCAATTTAATTTAGCTCTATCATCATTGACGGCAAAAGTTGTCAAATAGATATAATTAGATCAAAACAGGCAGTTTCTTTGCAATTTGCTGAAGAGTGTTGAACAGCAGTGAGGGTGTATGTTGATATTTGAGCTTAAATTAAACATTTTGACCTTGTTAAAGTATTTATTGGTCATTCTTTTTTCTGAAAAACAAACCGGATCTAAAGAAATTTGGTGCAATTTATTTGTGTCCATGCAAAAACTACAACTGATCGCTTTAAATAAATCTTGTCTGACAACATACAGTGGTCTTGCAAGCTTGACAGTTGGATGACAGAAGTTTTATAAGCTCTATGAAGCTAAAATTGTTCACAACTTTATTGGTACAAGTGGTAAGGGCATGAACTGATGGTACAGAAAAAGGTAGAAAACGTCAAGAAAACAGGGTGGAAGTCTAAGATTTAGAGAATTATACCAGAAAAGTAGGGAGAATGACATCTACAGGTCAGCTTGCTCATTTGCCAACAGCAAGCCTGACAGCTTGCAGGTTCAGAATGTGCTGAACAGAGATCTAAAGCCCTGTAGAGAAACGAAACGGACAAGACGCAAATGCAGCAAGAGCAGGAGGAAGGCAAAGGTGAAAATATGTACCAAAAATAAAGGGTTAGATGTCTGGTCCAGAGCTGGTGAGCCCAACGGTGCACACAGCTGTCACACCGCCTGATGTCAAAACATAGCTATTCAATGTGCACCGCTCTAATTGAATTTCTAATTAAAAAACAATATTATCCATCAGCTAATGAATGTTCAGGCCTTGAATTAAATAAATGCATTAACTATTTTTTGCAAACTGGTATAACATAAAGAAGACCCTTGATGCCCTCATCCTGTGGCTAGGAACATAATTTGCAAATGAATTATTCAGACAGGAAAGAATATATCTACGACCATATATCAATATAGATTCTTTTCACAGCTTCTTAGTCAAAAGGTCAAAAGATCCTTGCCATGGAAATGACCCCCGTTATCATAAACAGAGCTATTACTTTTATATAACAAAAGACACTAAAGCTGTGCAGGTGCTGTGCCCCTCTGTAAGTGGTCCTCCACTGACACTCAGCTGCCTGGAAACATCCTGTTATGAGGGGAAGTGGCTCATGGAGAGTTGTACTTGAACTTGTTTAAGTGTTGCATCCTCTCTGCTACACCACTCATAGGTTCCTATAGAAGTGGGGTTTGCAAACTTTATGGTCAGAGATCAAAATGTGATTTCTGGGTAAGGCTAAAAGTCCCAGAACCCTGGGGATGAGCAAATCTTTTTATTATATTTGTTTACAACTCACAAGCCTGAGCTGTTTGGTTGCGACTCAAAGCTGCTCTCATTTCTGGCAGGAAAATGCAATGAGAACTCTTAACTTTCTAAGAAATCTGAACTTAAAATTGACCATCTTAATTAATTTTCATCCCTCAACATATAAAAGTGTCTCGCTTTACAAAAAAAAGAACATAAATAAATAAATTGACCTTAAAGAGCAGCAAGACCAAGTAACATCTAAACAACTGAGGTAAATCAAGAAATAAGCAAGTTAAGACCAGCTTAGGTCAGTTATATATTTCTCTAAACAGGGCACATTATTTAGTAAATTCCATTTTTATCTACAATAATTCCATGCATTACAAAATAAACGTCAATGCCTTCTGCACATAAAAGTGACAAAGATGAACCCCAATTTATTGGGAATTTAATAATTTTGTAAAGCTCCCAAAAAGACCCATCACTTATCCCTAAGGATTTTGTTATAAAAGTTTTACATGAAAGGAATGAAAAAAGTTATTCTCATAAAATACAAACTCTCTAGACATTGCAACGTGATCCACAGTTGTTTAATAAATCTATTATAATTTGTAGACAAACAGCAGTAACAAGTATGAGGGTTTTCTTTTTCCTCATCCTTTTACTTCTTCAAAGTTTCTGGACGTTGCTCTTTGCTCAGGAAACCAACACACGGTTAACTCTGCATCACAAAGCCGTTGTAATGTTTCAGCATTTTTACGTCAAATTCCACGATTCAGCTGGGTTTCTGCACCGTCAGCTGGGTTTGGATTGACATGTTGTTCAGAACGGACCCAGACCAAAGTCCTGACTTTGAGAAATGCTGCTATAGAGCAACTCCAACAACCTGTCAGTGATAAAGTTACATACCTGATGTGCTTGAGTAACTCAGGCCAAAAATCATTTATCTTGTTTACTTTAAATTTCCTCTATTTTGCCTCAGGTCTTGGTTTCCTGACTTTTGAAAAAATAAAAAATAGATAAAATAATAAAGCATGTACTGCTTTTTATTTTCAGGTATGGAATATGTGTTATATTCAGACTACGTACATGTGAAAGCAATGAGACATCAAGCCAGTTTTATCTGCCTCCGCTGATTCTGTGACATTTAAAGAGGTGGGAAAGGCAGCTGCTACTGTCTTATTAAAAGAAAACAGAACTTGCATAATCTTAAGTAACCTTAAGCATAAGGCAATGATCAAGAGCAATAGTTGTACAATACAAAAAGTCTCTGTCCTTGTAAGAATTTTCAGTTTAAGTTTAAGCTTTTACATCACACTTTTTTTTCTTAAGAGGCTTTTAAAAATTCATATTCTTTATTTCCTTCTATTGACAAAATATTAAGATGACATTTCATCTACAAGAACAGCTACTAACTTGACTGTATGAAAATAAGTCAGCTTTGTTCTGAATATTGTAGCTGCAAGGACTTGTGGGAGTTATCAATGTCCCATTAATGGTTGACTGTTTTGTGTGTAAAACGCTAAAGTAATTTAATCGAAAAGGAACACTGTGTCTCATTTTCATAATATCTTGACAATTTCAAAAGCTTTTACTGTGTCTCTTACTTGGATCCGTCAGGGTCACTTCATTTAACGTGAACCGTTTCGACCTAAAAACAGTTATGCAGCTTAATCATCCTGATTCTTGTTTTCAATAGCTTATGAATCTGAAGTAATTGGAAATGGCTTCTTAGCAAAACTAGACATTCGTGACATTAAAAGATCATTATCAGCTAATTTAAATAAAAGTAATACCACTTGAACAATTTATATTTTTTTCCAGCCAATTACAAAGCTTGATCAATCAATTGTCACTGTTACTACATTTGGGCATTGTCTGATGTAGGCACA
Source organism: Micropoecilia bifurca (assembly GCA_903067075.1). Taxonomy (NCBI): domain Eukaryota; kingdom Metazoa; phylum Chordata; class Actinopteri; order Cyprinodontiformes; family Poeciliidae; genus Micropoecilia; species Micropoecilia bifurca. Next base: position 34,692 of record CAEGAF010084314.1, on the reverse strand, counting down.
GTGCATAATCTCAAAAGTGTGGAGAGTACAAGCGCAATCACAACATAGGCTCAGTGGGAGCCTTTGTTGGATAATTGATTGAACCAGGCTTTGCATGATGTACTTGGTAAATGTTTTGTAACCAAACCCTGGTGTAAAGAACTGCATCCCCATTCAGTCTTTTGTCTGATTGGTCTTCATGATTCTGTGTGTTCGCTAAACCTCTGAGGCCAAATGTTCAAGGAGTATGAATACTTTTGTTTGATTTTAGATTTTTTGTTTTTAAATGTAGTGTACCATATAGTGCTTTCATGTCTATTTAGACAGGGAGAAGAATAAACATGTATGTAGTGAAGACTGTTCTTTCACTACCTGTGTGTGTACCCTCAAACTCTAACGAACCACATTTCAGGCATTTTTCATGAAATATTCCCCAGAAGAGATTTTTTAAAAATGTGAAAAAAAAATTTCACCACATCTCCATTGTTTCTACTGTCACATCATATCCTGTAATTTAACAGCGGCACACTAGTTGTTAGCGGGAAACAAAAGGCAGCGCACACTGCTGTGCCACTCATTCACTTCATCGGCAAGAGAATCTCCATTTACCGACAGCAGAAATAATGAGGCTATTAGAAAATTTATCTTGGTGGAATTGCAGCAACTCAGTTCCATTACAGTCTAATTGTTATGAAACTTGCATATAAATGCAGATTAAATTTTGCTTTTCTATGATGTGGTTCAGTGCAGATAAAAAGACTTGGGTAGAAAATAAGGCATGGAAAGGTAGGCTCGCTTGACTTTGCTAATCAGTTTGAGCTTTTACTTTCTTAAGACACATGAGAACAGGACAAAGAGATTAGGGGTCAGAAGAAATGAAGACCAAAATGAGAAAACCTGGAGAGGAGCGACTGAAAAGAGGAATGGTAGAAATAACAGAGAGGCTGAGCAAAACAAGAGCCTGGCCACAGCTGATAATGGCTATCAGCAGCCAACACGCTCCGCAAAACAAACCAGCGCGAAGATAAAGGCTGCAGAAATCTTTGTTCCATACATACGAGTACAAATTCCCGCTCACGCACACACATTCACCTCGGTAGGTATGCTTGAACTGCACACATACACGCGCACACACCACCTTATCTCTATCATTAATCTGCAGTGTCCTCAGTGCTCAGTCGCTGGAAACACCTGAAGACTGAGATCGATGATGTGAGCGGCTCCTGGGCTCGCTCTGGTCACACTTTTCCTTACTTACCAATCAAATCTTGGACACACACTTGTATGCGCAGTGACGGATGGAGTGTATTGAGGTATGAGGGATGGATTGTGCTCCTCTGACAGATAAAACTGGGATGGAGAGTGGGACGACAAAGAAAGCAAAGCCGTTTGATTCGTCTGCCCATCATCGCCCGCTGATCTCTCCTGTCCAGCGTTTGTTATGATTTTAGCTGGATTTCGGCTTCCTCATCCTTCCATAGCTTCCATCATATTCTTTGTCACATTTCTGCTTCTACTGTCTTTGAACGTTTGCCTCTCTTCCTCATTTGGCTCACCTTTCCTCTTCATAGATACGTACATGCTCAGTTTCTTCTCATTTTCTCTCCCTCCTGTCTTCTCACATCTTAAGAGCAACTTTCTAGTCTGCAGATGGCAGTTTAGATAACACACACACACACACACACACACACACACACAATTTCTCCCTCCATCTTCCTCCATCCTTCTCCAGTGCATCGTTTAATTCTGCTCCTCATCTCCTTGGCATCCTCCAGGCACAACAGGGAACGCTCTTATCTGCTGCAGTAGAACAAACATCTGACATCCCACCTCCCCGGTTCAATAGTGGGTGACACATGCAGGAATGTATAAGCTGAAAATACATGCACAAAGTCCCCAGAGGAAATCAATCAGAGTAATTGAATAACAGATCAGATACAAACACAGTAGGTGCTCATGTAGGCCGTTTCATTCATAAGTGCTGTAGCAGTTTCTACTTTGTTTCTTTCGTCATAAAAAAACAGAAGATCCTGGTGGCATCTGCACAGCGTAGCCTGATCTTTCTTCCTGTGTCTGAATATTTTACTCTCCATAGTAAAAGATCACAAACAAATGCAAATTTCCAGATATTTGTAATTCTACCACATATATAGTCACTCTATAAGCTAAAAGTGAGCAATGTGTCAATGTGTTACTCTGCTCGAATCCGGTGGCATACATAGTACAGTGTTGGCTCTTATCCTTCACATAACCTCATTTAGATGTGTTTTAAATGCAAACTGCAGGGCCTTTGAAGTCAGGACAAAAGCAGGCTGCTAAAAAAATGCATTCTTATTTTCTTTCTACAGGCAAATCTGTCTGTCTTTCTCTTTCTCTCTGCGACTCAAACATTTTTCTTCTGATCCTCCCCTTCTCCTTGCACTTGCCTTTTCTCTTTTTTTAAATCAGCACCACACTGCTGGAAGGATAAAGACAGAGAGCAGAAGATGGCGCGTTGACTCGGTGAAAAGAAATAAGACATTTCTTACAGCACCAGAAGTGCAGTAGTGTTGTACTGTTTCTGATAGAGGCCCGTCTACGTTTAAGACAGCAAGACTGAGGAAAAACAATGGAACATACATAAAAACCTAAATCTAAAGTGTATAACATAACCTAATAGCTTTTACAACAATTAATTGCATTAATGCTAATGGTTAGTTTCATAAAAATGTATTTACTGTGGACACCCAGTCAGTAATCAAAACTTATGCTTGTTATGAAAGAGATTATTTACAGTTCTAGTAGAAATGTAGCCTTTTATAGCAATGTATTAAAGAAGATGAATTCTGACGAGGCTCCTAAAATGATATGCTTCGGTTCAGGAAGCTATGGTTCTTATTTTAGAATTACTCTGACCATTAAATAGGCATGATTAAGGACACCTATAGGAAAAATGTATATATTACCTTATTAAAAGAAAAAAGGGAATGACATTGGATGCTTTCTTCACATTTACCCTGCCTCTTATGGCTGATGTTGACAGGACTGTGAGTTTGCCAAGCGGCTACAGAGGTAGTGATGAGCAGATGGTTAAACTAACCTGCCAAAAATCTCTTGAAAGTCATTCAACAAAATGTGGAAGAGCAGCAGACCGTCTGGCATGACAGGATGTACACGGATGGCAAAGACGGCTGCTTTAGTCAGCACATCAAATCATTTTAAAATTGCTTAAGGTTCTGTAATAAACACATCTATGATGAGGCAAAAATATTCCCTAATGTTGGTTGCATAAACAAAATAACTAGAGCACCACCAGTGGAACCAAATACTTCCAGTGAGTTACTACTTAACCAAAAGGAAGAAAAACATTTAAGTTATCCTTATAAGGTGTGCTTTGGTGCTGCAGGGGTTAAACACAACCCACATATGGAGGCCTTAGTCCTTTGCTGTATGTCTTCCCCCTTCTCCCATTGCCCACTTTCCTGTCGATTAACTATCAAATAAAGGCCACTAGAGCAAAAAAAAAGTTATTCTTATAATTACTAACTCATCAAAAAATCTTTGCAAAGAGAAGTTATCGTTCTGTTAACTTTTAGCAGAGAAACTGAAGAACGATGGCTTAAGAATGGATGCTGAAATTGAAAAACAAATAAAATTTCAATAAATCAGAATGCACATTAGTCTCTAATAATCCCTATGCTGATGTAGCGACCGTGCTTCATAGTCCGCTGACCGCCACTCGGAAGACGGATAAAGTTTATTTGTTTTCCTGTCAGAGAAACCACAGATAATTATGTGTGTTTGTCATCAGATTCATAGGAGACAGAAACCTCTGATGCACACAGAGTAATTATTAGAAAACCATGATGTGGTTATAAAGTGAAATCTGCTTGAAAGGTTTTAATGGCCCTTTCATTTTTTGCTGATGAACAGTTATAAATGGGTTTGTCCAAACCCGTCTCCGTCTCCGCTGTAAGGGGGCAGGTGTTGTTCCTCTTCCTCCTGTTCTGCATCTGTCCAGGAAGGCTCTCGGGGAGGAGCTGGTATTTTAAGTGTGGCCGTCTGCTGTGCCTTTCGTCTTTGCCCCTGAGCACCTCAAAGCTGTTTAAATTTGATACCTTCATATCAGTTCACCAAATTGAATTGACTTTAGTGAGGAGTGAAGACAAGTGACCCACATTTGTGACACAGTTAGCTGCTCAAGCGGAAATGGAGCCGCGCTCGGAAAAGAGGGGGATCCAAAAGAAAAAATAATATAGAGATGGACAACAGCGTTATTGACAGAAATAATTATTATGTCAACCAACACTGAACCGAAACGTCAAATTTTACAGGGCAGGCGTGAGTAAGAACATTTGCACATTTTGTGACAGTACAACCCCTAGCTGCAACATATAAATATAGTTATGTGCAACAGGTTTAAAAAGTCAATCTGTGTTTAATTAAAAGGAAAAGCTATTTGCATAAAACACTTTTACATTTTTATTTGTAGAAATAAAATAAAACCTTTGTTTGTTTTCCTACCACTTCACAATTGTGCACCATATTGTGTTGGTAAATAACATAAAATCTTAAATAAAATTCACCAAAGTTTGAAGTGTAACATGGCAAAATGTGAAAATGTTCAAGGGCTTTTATTACTTCTGCGAGACGTTCTTTAGTACAAAGCCTAGTACCGTAAAGCTGTTAAAGCACATTTAATAATTCTCAATAAATTTGGTAATATATCAAGGTTTGTAGATGCTATATTCCTCTGTGGCATTAAATGCAAAAAAGAGGATTCTGGCATGTTATTTAGCATTTAAAAAATGAGAAACTGCATGTATATGGTTTTACTGAATTTTTCTCCAAATGGAAACAGCAGATGCGTGTAGCGAGAGGACATTATGGCCCCATTTGTTATCTGTGGTTCTCTGTTCTAGCAATCCAATTGACCACGCTAGGTCTTTGCGATGCAGTTAAAACCTCTTTTCCTTTTGCTCATTAGAGCAATTGGTCATTCCTTTATGTGCAGGAAGCCCTGAAGATTGTTCAAAAGCAAAAAGCCTGTAATTGCCTTATTAACAAATTGGGACTTGAGTGCAAGCCATCAATTGTACTGATGCCTCCAGCAGAATGAATTCACTGAGGCCTTGCAATGATTGTGGAGAAGCATGCCTTACACATCAGTTAAGAGTGGAAAACATTAGAAAAGAAAAGGACAAAGAGGCTAAACCACAATAGCACCAAGGGTAACGAATCAGTGCAGTGTGATCATTTGCACGACAAACAGGAAAGCGAGAATACAGTGAAATTCAGAAAGGCTAAACATGTTCATCTAAAATTATTTAAGACTTTTTTTCATTTTCCGGATGAAGCTTTTAAACTTAATGAAATCTTCATGTTGACTAACAAGACACTTTATACAGTAAGTCTCATTTTGCTCATATCATAAGGTTTACGCCGTCCCTTGTAAATCAACAAAAGGGAAATTTTGTCATTGAGGAAGGAAGTAGTTTCCTAAATGAAAACCACCAGGCCCCTAGAAGTAAAAATAAAATAGAGGTCAGACAAAAATGCTGCTCACTTATTCGCAACTATTACTTATTCTATCCGATGGTTACTCTATGTAATATCAGATTGCCCATTATTCAAGTTTAATTAATTGCGATTCTCTCCCACCCCCATTTTAACTCCAAAACAAACAAGGAAGTTTTTGTAAATCCCCAATGATTTACAAAAAAAGCATCTTCAATTTAATCAGAACAAAATTACACAAAATTGTAGTTTTCAATTTAAGACTTTTATATGAGAGATAAATGTGATTTTGCTGATGCGACAGGACACAGACAATATAGAATATTAAAGTAAGCTGTAAACATTTCCTATAATGTGTTGAGCAATTCCTGCCACTGATTATCCTCTGTTGGATATTTCCTTGCTGATTCCACCTGATTTAAAAGGATTGGTCATTAGCAGACTCCTGCAGTGCTTAGTGACAAACTGCGAGGATAATGCAACCATTTACATCTGGAGTGTTTAAGCATAAACAGATCTAAAGCACGTACTTAGGTCGGAGTCCTATGATTGGTTTACTCTCGTTAAACAAAACAGCTACGCAAAATTATTGCAAATCTATGTTTTTGATTTACTAAACCATGGAACCTGCTGCTAGAGTGTCTGAGGTTTTGTCTCCTAGACGTTGATGAGGTCTGTGGAAAAGAGTCTTAAAAAATAAAACAGTTTGAACTACATCGACAAACTGAACGGACCAAAAGCTCATTTTCCATCCCCACAAGAGAATGAAGGGAACTATTCTTTGGGAGGGACTGGTATCTTCAGGGATATCTAGATTATTTTCAAGCAAATATCCATCCATCTGATGATTTTACTATGTTCAAGAACCCATCAGAAAAAGCTTGTGGGTCACAACACTCACGTTCACGCCTCCGGCCAAATGCTGTTCCCAAAAGTCATTTAAGCAAGTGATCAGACAAAAAGGTAAAACACAGAAACAGCTTGTGAAGAGGTACACAATATATCACAAAAATAGCATCATCGCAATGTCTGTGTGTGCAGTATTCAGATTGCAAAGGACTGTTTTGATGGCTAATAAATACAAAGTGTTATGAACTTGGATTTTTCATGCTTATGTAATATTTAGCCAGGTGGGCAGACTCATACCGACACTTGATTCATCTGAAGATGCGCCCAGATTAATGCGCAACACCATTTATAGAAACTCTGGAATTTTACATGCATTAGTGTTGCTTCTATGCTTCTAAAAATGGGGTTTCTTCTTCTTTATTAGATCCTTCCCGTAGCACAAAGACAAACGCAGCAAAATTATTTATACTGGTATGAAACGGCAGTAACATTAATGATGAATTTCCCCAAGGCTTCCTGCAGAAGAAGTGTGGATAATTTAAAGTATAAGGTTCTGACGACAAGACTCCTTCAATTCAATTTTTCATCTTTTTCCCTGTGACAGCGCAGATGAAAAACTGAGGGGAAAAAAAGAATGGAAGAAATTAATTACTGAGACAGAAGTGTGGTCCACACTGCATAGTTTCAATTACAACAAAGGAAAACCAAATTGCGTAATAAAATGGGGAACATTTGCTTCTCTGTTTAGTTTAAAACCCGTGAAGAAAAAGGGAAAGAACACTGATACTTGTTTTAATTGAAAAATGAGCAGGATACGCATTTAAAGTTTCTTTTTAAGTTTTAAGAGCCACATTAACACAAAAACAAACTGATGAGCAACGGAAGCCATTAAAGGTCTCCATCAAAGCGTCAGATAAAAGAGAATAGAAGTTTGATCGGGGCTTTAAAGTCTTTCCACTGAATGCTTTAATTTGAAAGAGCTCTCAGAGGAAACCAGCCACCTGGTTTGGAGCAAGGATGGCAGTAAAATCCTTGAAGGGAGTGGGTGTTACGAAAAACAAGCTGTTGGATTGTCATAGCAACTGGGCTTGGTTATTGCTTTAAGTAGATAGGAGGAGAAGGACGATTGAACAATTAAACCTTACAGGATTCTTGAATCTTATATATCTGCACAAAATATTTCAAACATATCGTTATCGCAATGTCAGTGTGTGCAATAATCATATTGGAAAGGACTGTTAGGAGTGCAATAATTGTTGGCCACTATAGTTAGACAGTCTCACAGCAGCAGATGCTTACAGTGAACAAGTTATATTGTTCAAAATGCTAAAACCTACAGAGTGATGGATGGCCAGATGAGAAAGAGAGAAAAGAAGAAAAAATACATATCACAACAAATATTATCACAATATTTACTAATGTTGTTGCCATTCCAAGATTTTGTACACCTTTGTCTCTTGGTGGGTTTGGGAGGTGCTGGTGCCCATCTCCAGCTATTGTTTTGGGTGAGAGGCGGGGTCACCCTGGACAGGTCACCAGTCTGTCACAGGGCAACACAGAGACACACAGGACACACACTCACACCTAGGGAGAATTTAGAGAGATCAATTAACCTGACAGTCATGTTTTTGGACTGTGGGAGGAAACCGGAGTACCAGGAGAAAACCCACGCATGCACAGGGAGAACATGCAAACTCCATGCAGAAAGACTGGGGCCGGGAATCGAACCCAGGACCTTCTTGCTGCAAGGCCACAGCTCTACCAACTGCACCACTGTGCAGCCCACAGACTAACCATTAATGAGTAATTTAATCTTAGTATAAATCCAAAGGCCTGGGAGGTTTGTAAGAAAACAATGAAAACAAGAAATGCATCAGACATGTCAGGGTCTTCAGTACACACTTTTCCAGGCTCGGTTGTGTAATTCGCTGAGTGAGAGAGTGGCACACTCTGAACAGGTTGCCAGATCATTGCAGGGCAACATAGGACAAAAGACCGAGCATCCACACAAACCTGAAAACCCTTCTCCATTTCTGAGGTGTAGATGACACAGATAATCTACATGTGCTTTGCATCATGCCTTCAGACATAGCTTGAAGACAAGTTGAAATATCAGATAAGGATTAGCGCGAGACTTGTTGAGGAAAAATTTAACAGCTCCAGTAATTTAAGTTATTATTTAGAACTGCTCTTGTATTTATAATATTAACTGGGTGAAACCTGCAAGACAACAGCCACAGAAGGACAATAAAGCAAAGAGGAAGCAAAGAGGGAACAACCCCGCACAGGCTGACGTTGACTGGTAATGTAGGGCTCTGCTCACAGATCAGTTCTGTCTCTGCCATGCAAATTTATAATCAACAACGACAGGAGCAGCTTGGGCTCCGTTGCACATTTAAATCTATTCAAATCAAGCTTGGTTTGGGGGATTTTTTTTTTCAGTGTGAAAGCTACAAACCTGGGCACAGCTAGTAGATGGAGGTGGTTTGAAAGTTTTTGTTAGCTTAATTGATTTACTTTCTACAGGGTTTCCAGAACCCTGTAGACTGTTAACTAAAATAGTTGTATTCCTTTAACAGTGTAACACTTTAACACTCTCAGCTTTTACTAGACAATAATAAGAAACTAAAAATTATAGACAGAGTGGAACAGAAATAGTCAAAATGAAAGGGTATCAAATCTTTCAGCTGAATCAATTTACCGTAATCACCGTTAACGATGCATTTCAGGGAGCAAGATCAAAAAGTCCTTACAGTGCAAACAGTGAGGCATCCTTATTTTATGTTACAAGAGAGGATTTTCTACAGATACAGATGCTATAATCCAGAAAAGACAGTTTACGAGAGTTGCTTGCATCTAAATCAAGTCATACTTTCTCATTTAACTCTTTCTTTTCCATTCCCTTCCTTGCCTCACAGTGGGCTTTTCTGTCATTATAGAGCATCACTTGTTAGCAGACAAAGTCAAACTGCAATATTTGTGAAGAGAGATGGCTGACATGAATCCACATACCAGAGAATGCATGAATAAGTGGTGAAAAACAGGCCAGTGTAAATGTTATAAATACCTGGACTCATGAGATATTGAGAGGATTAATCAACCTCTTCATTTTTCTGTCGTTTTTAAACAAGCAGCCAAATACATTATGCTTGAATAGACTAACGCAAGCTGTTGTCTTACAACAAACAGGCCTCTAATCCAGAAATATGATCTATTTATGTAATAAACCTGTAAAATGGCTTGGCTGATTTAATTTTAGGAGTCTAATTCTGTTTGTCTGGAAAAGGGTTGATTTTTATTATGCACGACATGAAGGAAGGTTTCTCCTGCAGCTTGTGCTCTACAGCTACAGGTTATTGTGATGGAGAATTTCTGGATCAGTTCAGATCCCACATGGAAAAAAAGTATTCTTTTTGTTCCATCTCACCTTTTAAATCTCTAATTATCAACACTAAACTCCATAAATCTTAGAGGCAAAAACATGATCAGTAATTTCAAGTTAGATAACAGATTCCTGTTGTTACTTGGGTTCGGTGTCTTACTGTTGGTGCTGTTCTTTGCTGCCAAGTCCGAGCTGCTTGACTGCTGCAACACCTTTGTTTCTGTTACCGTGGCAGACTCTGCTGAAGCTTTGGGAATCACATTGAACAACTTTGGCAATGGGAACCGTTTAATCAGCCAAAGGACTCTAAGATGGCATAAAAAAAGAGACTCCTTTATGCAGCTGCAGCACAAGGTTTGGCGAACAAACTTTCAACCTTCTTTAAAGTGTCTCTGTGTGGCTGCCTGTTTGAGCACGTATTGTTCAACAACCCAATAGAAGGGAAAGCTCCTAATCTGCATTCAGGGAGAAGTTGTGATGCAGACAAAGCTTGCTGAAGGCTCTCAGGAAGTGTTCGGTCTAAAACGTTTGATAATGTTTTCCAGCTTTTGATTCTGCATTAAAATGGCTTTTCACTCATCACAGCCAGCAATATGATGAGCAATATAAATTTACAGCGACATTTTTAAAAATGTTTCTGTTCAGAAAACTAAACCCGACACTAAACTTAAACTTAACTTGCACTTAATTATTTTTTAAGTTCAAGGTTGAATACTATTCATTCAGCATTGGGTGTAAGTCTCAGTATTGTCTCAGTTTGTACACACAGCAACTTGAAGGACAGCTGTTACGTAATGTTTGGGTGTGGTTAATATCAACTACGCAACACCAAAATAATAATGTCATTACAAACAAGGAAATAACCAAGCACAACCTGTTATTTCAAATAATATAACTACAAGCTTTAGTAACTAATTACTGAGCTACAAAAGACAGAGGAGGTTTTAAATGTAGTCCTGGTAGCTTTAAAGTACCTGATCCAGTCATTCTGAAAATAAAATTTCAGGCTAACCAACGTCACCAAAATGTGAAATATGATAACGTTTCTTTTCCAAGAGCTTTGTCATATTCATTTCCCTAATATTTCTCATCCACACTCACTTCCTTTCGCTCACTACAGATACAGGTGAAATATGGCCTTTGTGTGCCCAGCTATAACTTGGCAGAGGCCGCAATTCACTTTCAGTCGATTGGCTGCAGATTTATACCTTGTCTCTCCACCCCATATAGTTGCTGACGGAGGTGGAGGAGCAGCAGCCTCTGTAATCACGGAAAATTGCTGTGTGGGTAAAAAACAGACGTATGAGCTTTGCTATGACAGAGCTGGGAGGAAAAGGTGTGTGGTTTTGTTCAAGTGTGCATTAAAGGGCTGGACTCTTGCTGTGCATTAGCTCAACTGGAGCTTCATTCAAGAGTCGGCCGTCGCATACCAGCTGCCAACCGTGCGAGTCTGGTTTTGGCCCGGGGTGGCCTGTGTTTCACCTCTGAACATCATTCAGTGCCATACGCTGAGTGCTTGTCAAGGGAACGTCCTGAAATTGGCACACTCCCGAAACATAAATCTCCTGAGAGAAAGTGTTTAACCTTTTGCTACAACCACAGCCTGCTTAGCGGGACATACACACTCGCGCACACACACAGACGTAGACGGAAACAATGATATCAGTTTCCAAGTGGCAATGTTCCTCAGAAAATGAGCGGGCGACGAGAGAGAGAATGTGACATTTCCAAGGTGTATGCTGTCACAAGGCAACCATGGCAACTAAACTAAAAGGCTGTTAATTTAACTGAGTCACTCCACCTCTCGGTGTTGTACTGCTCCATTGCTCCTCCCACTAACAGCAGCCACAACCACTAGACGTACGAGCGTATTTTTAACCTGTGCAGCCACCTGTTCGTGCCTGACATTACCACAGCGTGATTCCAAACAAGTGAAGGACTTTGGGTTTACAGCAGCCTCCGTCAAGCGTTGAGCTAAATATAAGTGTCCATCTTAAAAATGGTGCATATAAATGTGGTCATCAGAGCTGAATCAAAATATCTAAGAAAAGACTTCCTCTTGTTACCATGACTGTAACTGCAACAAAGTAATAAAACAATAAAAGAAATTGAATGCAGCTTCAAATGCAGATAAAAATTAGTGCAAGGATTTTGTTCTTAGCAAATATTTGCTGGTTTTGGATGAAGGCTTTACACACCTTTTAGAGCTGCACAATAAATCAAACTAAAATCCTCATCACAATGGCATGTATGCAATATCAAAGTCACAAAAGACAATCCTGATGCAATTTGTGGCACATCAACATATTGTGAGCACCATGCATTTACATTTTATACACTAATGACATATTTGGCCAGATGAATGGATTTGGCCAAGATGTCATCCAACATAGAAAATAGCAACTTCTGGATAGTGATGGTTGAGAAGGGAAAAAAAATGCAATCTATTACCTTTTCTAGGTAAAACCCTTTTTTTCAGTCACAGAAGCAGAAAGGCCAAAGCGTGGGAGGAAGTATTTTATTAAGTTCTTAACACTGGCCCAAAAAATATTCCTGTTTCTGGTATTCTAACTTAAAACGACTTCTTTATTAGGAAAAAAAATCATGAGTTTTATTAATAACTGAGAAAACTTTTATCTGTGAACACACACATCCCTGTTAATACATTCCTTATGCGTGACGGGACATCATCTATTTGTGAAAATGTTTACTGAAGCCAGTCTTTCAAAAGAAGAAAGAGAACCTGCAGAAACTAGAAAAAAACTGTTCGGATGAACTATGAACCAAAACACATGCAAACGTGGGAAATTTATTACAGCAATAATTTACATAGCCATGTCCTGAGTGAGAATTTAGCAGTGTGAAGCATAACGACACAGCTAGCGCCACACTCCGCTATAACAGTTTATGCCTGTTACCAAACAGAGAAAGTGAAACACCTTGGAGCTACACCAGACTGCTGCATTTGAATTCTCCACAACAGAACCAGCTTTGTCAGAGGTTTTGTTTTGGCAAGAGTCCAATAGCGAAGGGAGGGATGTGAAAAATCAAATTAAGCTTATCATTAGATCCAGGCTCTTTAAACTCATGTGGTGAGTTGCTGCCATTGACAGGTTACCTACATTTCCTTTACCTGAAAAGATAAATGTGTGTTTTTAAACTTTGACAGGATTTACCACAGGATACTTGAATACCACAGTACTAGAGAGAAAAAAAGAAACACTGACGATCAGAGATGGGAAAAGACGTAACAAAAACGAAGAAATATTTAACACCTATTGCAAATCTATTTCACGATCAGTATTATCAGGAACATGTTGTATAAAAACTGAAAAGTGAATCTAAAGTTCCTTTCTTGCACGAGTGTGTGAAGGTCTGATGCTGTAGTCTGGTACAATTGCAGCTCCAACACAGTTATATAATATTATATTATTTAAAATCAATCCACGAACAATCATGTTTTCAGAGTTGTGTTTTTTTTTTTCTTGTTTTTGTTTAATGAAAAGTTTAGATTAATTACTCATTTAGATTGCCACACCTGTTAATCATTTAATTACTGTGAGACCATAGGAACAGAAATATTCTTCTTTTTTTTTTAAAGTTTAAAATCTTGTGGTTACATCAGAAAACCATGTGCTAAATTGTTCTAACAGGGTCAACAAAGCCTTGTTCTAGCAAGTGTCCATTACTAATATTTCATGTTTCATTAATATATTCATTAACTAAAAAGGGGTTTTCTCTCACAGGACAGAACACATATTCAAATATTTAAACAACTCTGTAGTTTGGGAATGGGACTTTTTTTTCCTGCCAAACTGGTTCTAGTACTGGTTTAGAAAGGTAACCATCAAACTTTCACTACAAAACTAGTCTTATCTTGGAACCAGCTCTATACTGGGCCAGACAAAAATAAATGTTTATGAGTCACTTGAAATGTGTCCATCGCCACATCCAAATAAAGATATTAGATTTATTTCAGTCATGGACTTTGCAGGTTTTTTGGAGAAAAAAAAGGAGGAAAAATTCACATTGAACATCTAAAAACAAAACTGAGAAATATTCAGCTCTGACTGCCCTCACTTTTGCATATTGAGACAAACCATATCAGTTCTGACAGTCAGTAAAAACACAGAGTTGTACGTTTAACTAGCTGCAAAAAGCCACTCAGATATTTCTATAAACAGTGTTTGCATTTACAATTCTAAACACTGTAGGGCTTTTCAGTAGCAAGAGTTAGAGTCAATAAATCCTGCATAAAACTCTGTTTTAACATCCACTTGCATTGATGTATTAATCTACCAATCAGGATTTTAAACAACCTTCAAAAACACTGACTAGCTCCTCAAATCTAGGATTGAGGATCCCATGTCTGACTGCAAATCATACTAAATGACAAAAGTAATAGCAGCAACCCATATTCTAAATGTTAGAATGGGTGAAACATAGTACCTACATCACTTACATTGTCACTAAGTCTATTTAATTAAGTTATGACCACTAGAGGAAAAACTTTTAGTGACAAAATGGTCTAGCGCCAAGCTGGTTATCTAGCAGTGGGAAACTTTTTCTTCACACTCCAGCATCAGGTTTGGTTTAGCACTGGAACCACTTTGGTTGCCTTAAATGAGTGCTGCTTCAAGAAGTTCATTACACAGTAAAACATTAAGTACAGGAAATGCCTAAATCCATCAGCGGTAACGACAGTTTAAAAGTCAGCGCAGTTGGCACATCGAGTACAGTTCTGCTTTGCTTCTGAAGAATCCAAGGAATGCTTTTACTCTGCAGGCCACCACAAACACCCGTAACAACCGGACAGAGCACTACAGCTTGCTCAAATCGGTCTGCTGCACAGATGTCTAATACCATAATGAATAAATGTTAGTAAACACACGGGACAAGGCATCTTCATAAAACGCATACAAACACACAGTGGCGCAAAGCAAGATAATGGATGCCTTTCTTTATGCCCTAATAGAGTTTTGCCTAGGTTTTGCTTGGTATCAGCTTGAGTCATTATGTGCGAGCTGCAGGATTGTTCTCAGTGCTGGGAGTCTGAGCAGACATCCACATCCATAAATACACACAAGCAGATCCAGACACATTGATGCAAAAGCCTCATCATTCCAACTCCCTGCCTCATAATGGAGGGACAGGAAATAATAGTGAACTAATGCCAACCTGTCCCAGACTCTCTCAATTTTCTTAGCGAGTAACACTCGCAGTTTATCTCTCACTTGCTCTCTTCCCTTGTTAATTGCTTAATAGAACCGTTCACTTTCCCTGCAGACACTGCCTCTTTTTCCACAGACAGTGTATTATTTACATTAGGTTGGCAACTTAATCACATCCTTTGCCTGTTACAAAGCAGGAGTTGGAAGACTCCTTGTGTGCCGAGGTTAAGTCTCGGTCAGCACTCCTGTCTGTGCTCTGCCATCACTGCTGTAAAATATGCTCATCTAGGAAAGCATCCAATCAATTCTTGCTATTAATTAGTCTCCGCCAGACTAACACTGCTGATAAAGTTCTACACATAAATAGAACAGGAACACATTATGTCTATCAAGCTGTTAGGAGGCGTTGGACAAGCAGATCTATGTTCAAATCACTAAAGTCCCTGAGCTCAACAGCTGTACTGCGTATCCAAATAAACAGAACGAACTTGGAGTAGTGCAAATTGTGCCCACTTTTACCAGAGTAAGCTAGGAGGAAGTGCTTTGTCTCATCAGAGGTACTGCTAAAAAGCCCGTCGAGGGACAAGAGCTGCGAATTAGCTGTTGCTATTGCACTATGACGCAGACATGGGGCTGCTGTTCTGTTCAGTTTGTCTATGTGTGTCTGTCCCTAGCAAATAAACTTAATTATAATCAACATTAGCATTATCAGACAGAGGTAATTTCCCAACATTGCTCCTGGTGTCTTTCAGTAATAACTGACGGCACAAAACAACAGAGTATGCATATTCTCACAGGTGTCATGTTAGGCACTCCAGGTAAAACAGTTTTCTCAACACAGTTCTTTTACTGCTTAAGTCACACCTTTCTTTGTGGGAACGGATCAATTTAGCCAAGCACACAATGGCAGGCAATGGAAGGTATAACCATAGAAAGTGCAGTCCAGTCTGAATCTGGGTGTGTGTGTGTGTGTGTGTGTGTGTGTGTGTGTGTGTGTGTGTGTGTGTGTGTGTGTGTGTGTGTGTGTGTGTGTTTAATATAAACACAATAAAGTTACCCTGTGTTTGTAGTGAACATAGCCCAAGAATTTGTAACAGATATCCAACAAATAAAAGTGTCTGACGAGACAGATTAATGAGGCCACAACGACAACAGAGTCCCACACAGTCCACTTTTCAGTACTGTATTCAACATAATGGCCGGACAGTGGATTGTAGTGAAATAGCTGAAGTTATTGCTTGTTACAACCAGATCATGATATTTGATTTGGTAATGTTTCAAAGAATGAAGCACACTACCATGGTACAAAAAGGTTTCTGAAATTATGGTTTCATGCCACTGTTGTCTTACAGTTGTGACTGTTTAAGGCCACAAAAAGTGCAAAAAGGACCAGTGTGTGGATTATAGTACAACACATTTCTGCCACTCCCGCACATGTTGCTGCACACTACTGGCCAGATGGCTGAAAGAAGAATCCTGCACTTTTCTTTCCTCACTTAAAAGTTGTTTGTAAAGACTTCCCATTGCAAAAAACACAGGCACTCGTACACAAACAAAAACAACACAATTGATCACTCTTATTAAGGCAGCTTAGAGCAACTGATTAAAGAGCTATTAACCACCTCTTGTTACTCTTTAAAGAGCAAAATACTGAAAAGGTATAGACCGTCCTACTTAACTGAAATGGTAATTTGTCCATATGCCTTCTTATGCCTGCAAATCAAAAGAATTAAATGCTTTGTACAACAGCGATGTTTTGATGAACAGTAATGATTTTTATGTTAAAAATAGCTTAGCATTAGGAGGAGAATTTGTTTCTTTATATTTTCAAGAAAAGCAATGAAAACACAATATACTCTGAGGTTTACATTTTTCAGATGAAAGTTTTATAACGTCAAAGAAATATGGTGTGTCTAGTCTTCCTCTGGTTATCATATTGTGAGAATTTCATGACAGCCACCTATTATTTAACCTGCATCATGCAAGACTACATTATAGATGGCTTGTAAGCACAAAGGTCCATCTTATTTTTGTAACCTGCAGATAAATGTTTACATTACTTTCTAACGTTGACACTTGTTCAAATCTAAGCCTGTGATTCTGATTTGTTTTAAACCAACTGCAGCAACTGTAATCTGTTCTTCACAATTTTGCAGTTTTGCCCATAGTCAGATTGTTAACATGGTAACAAATGCCTGTGATAGTTTGTCCTTGCTTTGCATCCATCAAAGAACACACAAAGCCTTCAGACTAGCTATAGCACAAAGAATACACAAGATTCCAACCTAATTGTAAGTTTTGATCATTTCACAACAGAAATGCGGAAAACAACTGTTTATGCCGCTGCTGCAACAACAACTAAATGTTATATAAACCTAATAGAAAAATGTTGTTTTCTTGCAGCTTTGTAAGCATGTAGGTCAAGATTCAGACTAAAAACCTTTCGACAGACTTAAAAGCTTGGTGTTTTTACCTTGTTCTGGTCAATCCAGTACAGGAAGTAGCCTTTAGGGTCAACTGTTAGAGTCACAGGGGTCACAGTGGTGGAATCCTGTAGTAAGAAAGACAAGACATCTGGAGTCAATCAGCGTGTCACCATGTAACACTGCATCCCTCTTGTGGCTTATACGTAAGTACATATGATGGAATATTCCCTGGGGTAAACCGGTTAATTTTTCTGACAGGATCAAAGCATACTTTTCTTTCCCCAACAACACTTGCATTCCAGAGTCTGAAATGACATTAAAACCGCTGTTTATGTTGCACTTTACGCACAATCCTTTCCTTATAGGGTACTTTTCAATTCATGACGAGGCACTGCCACAAATGACCGGCTCACTGGTGTGTGAGTGTAATTGCTGCGGCTGCACTTGGGCTGCAGGTTGTTTTAAAGCTGATGTTACCATTTTCCCGTCTTGCAAAAGGGGAAATGCTTTCCCACAGCTTCTACAGAAAGACGGTCCCATGTTTCACAGACACAGTTTGACCCTGAGGCGCACATCGGCAACACCAGATATTATTGGATGCCGCTATAAAAAGAAAGAGGCTTTGCCCTTTCCCCCCCCCCCCAGCTTTGCATTGTGGCAACAGTTCAGCTGAACGGCAGCATTTTCTCCTCTTCAATCAGACATATCTGTGATATCCGGGAAATCAAACCATATTTGCTGCACGGAGCAACAAAATCTTCAAAGTGTCTTCATGAGGCAACTAATGAGGTCCCTAACACAGCATTTGGAGGCAGAGCTAATGGCGAGAATGTATCTATTTGTGTGACCCCATGGCACTTAATGTTCAACATATCATGAAACCATTGGACTGGGAGATCGTAGACCTCGGATCCAACTGTACTGTGGTGGAGAGGACAATAATAAATCATTTTATTGTGTTGAAATAAAATTACTTCAACAGAATAAAACATCGTAGAAAAAAAAAATCACACACTTACTCCGTGACTGAGCAATACTAAGATCCATGTGGACACTGAAGAGGTTAGAGGGAAAAGCGAATACAGGAAGAAAAGAACTGAGTGAAAAGTGAATGAATGACATGTTCTGAGAAGCATTTGCTATAGGGTTGCTCACTATGGCAACTCAACATTCATTTGAAATCTAATAAAGACTCGCAAGTATCAGTTTTGGTTGCGCACGCATGATTGCACCATCTTTGTAGGCCTGACTGAGTGAGAAAAACCTGCATGGGGTGATGGCAGAACAACCCGCTTTATGCTAGCGCTTAGTAAAGGGGCATGCAAACCTATTCATACTTTTTCTTTCATTTGTTGGTGCGTCACATCCACCACCCCAATTGATTTGAAACTGCAGGTGATAGAAAAAAATACAGAGAAGCAGAAAATTGTGACTGGTGAAAGAAAATTATAAATAGGAAAGTGCAAATTTATATTTCTTGTGGATATATGGATATATATTTTGTGTTGTGGGACATGAGGATAAAAGAACCATCACTATTTAAATTTTCATTCTCCCATTTGTGTTACTCTATTACATAAAAGCTTCATAAAAGTCACTGTCTGCCTTTAAGTTACTCCAACTCCACTTTTACAGATAAATATAAATTTCCCGCACTCAATAAACACATCAGTGATTCCTAGGAAATGAATTAGTAATGAAGTGGATCAACAACTTTTCGTCAAAACGATGGATTTCCATTAAACCAGTTCAAGCATTTATGCAGTGGGATAGGATGTGGCATTTGATGGATTGGTTCTGATGTTAGTGGAAGGAATAAAGGACGGTTTGTGAGCTCTGGGAATCAACCTAATGATGTGAGAGCAGACATTTTCACCAGCTTCTTAATGTCTTAACTCTCCACGGCCACCATAACAAACACATTAAGCTATTATGGGCTCTAAGTGAAGATTTTCTTTTGGGACTGAACACAAAAAAAAACCACACAGAAACTTCTGGTGGTTTGTATTATTGCGTTTAATTTTTCTAAGAAAAACCAACTGTTGTGTGTTTCTTTTGTTTTCAACAGATTTCTATTGTTTCTGGTGAGCCAAGAATGAACATTTCCCATCTGCTTTTAGTTTAGCTTTTTTTTTCTTATTAATGTCATTTGTCTGGACAACCTTAGCAAGCTGTGGTCTTTTTGTCAAACGAAGAGCAGAACGAATGACAAAAGTACACACCCTGAGGTCACTGGTCCCTGCCAAGAAAGACTGTCATTATTCTTTTTAGCGAAGCATCTGTGCCATTAGCGCTCACCTAAGGGGGAATGTTATCGAGGAGATATGAGTTCTGCACATTTCTGGTCTGTCTCCTAATGACATATCCTGCTACTTTCAGTGCATTTTAAGCTCCCTTGTGCAGACAGATAAGATCTCATTCAGAGTGAATCATACAGAAAAATGGGGATGATTCCAAAGTAACCTTTTTAAAAATGCTTTAAAATGTGAAAGATGTTACTAAGGGAAGTGCAGTGTTTAAAAGTTATTAGATAATAGATGTTTTTTTGAAATAAAACTTTTATTTTTGTAAAATGTCTTCAGTTCATTCAGGCAATGGGATAGTGAGAGTAATACTTTCAGCAGATAACAGGAAGATTGAATTTATCACAGGAAAGTTGCTCAGTTTGATCATGTTGAGCTTTCAGCTTTTGTCTGAACTGATGACAGCTTTCTGAAAGTCATTATAGTCAACAGTTCAATTTAAAATGACAAACAGTTCAATAGAAATGTAAAACGTCTGACCGACTTAGTTAAAACAAATAACATGCTTCCCCCTTTCTGTGGGACTTCGGAAAACATTTAAAGGCGATCAGATTGTCCTTTCTTTCCCCAACAGTCTTGTGCTGGAGTTTACCTCAGTTTCTCATACTGCCTGCTTTTCCATAAAATTGTAGCTGCTAATTTCTGCACCATGAACAAATTTTACATCATTCGTGCGCCTCGCGAGGAGCACAAAATGTAATTTTCAGCAAAGTAGAGGCATAGATAAGTAAAACCCACATCAGAGGAAAGCAATAAATGAAAGAGGCACATCCAAATCTTGTTTCTTGTGACCTACACAATTCCATGTGGGGAAAAAAATTGGAGGGAAACCCCAAACCCAAAGCTGTTATAAGAAAAAAAATATCATTTAATATAATTCCTCTCCACTTTCAATTCGTTATAGTTCCCCTCTCTTAATTGGGCTTCCTATTACGCTGTGATTCTTTCCACGAAATGACACGGGCAGGAAATGGGAAGGACCTGGATGGGAAATGACCCAGAGAAAGTATCTGTGGGTATGTCTGTATTTCACAGGAAAGGCCTGGCAGGCATTTGGCTCTGGAGATACAGCTGCATGTGCCAAAGACTGCAAACACGGCCGCTTGAGGAAACGACTCACACTTGACGCCCCTTTTTGCAACAAAGACAAAGCTGATGGAATGACCACTCTTTGGCAATTCAATTAAAGAGTTTCACAAGTCCTCTGATGATTGACAGAGTGGAATGTTTGCGAATGTGCACAATTTCCTCACTGCCCTCTGGACTGACTGTATTCGCACTTCTGCAACCCTCATCCATCTGTGCTGTGCTTGGCTCACCTGGAGTCAAATAAGATAACATGCATTTTCACCAAGAGACTCGTGAATTTATATTTCAAGATGGGCAGAAATTTAAATCAAGATCATTTATTAAGGCCACTATAAAGTATTGCTATTAACACATTTCAGATTTCTTTCACTAATAATTAGAGTACCCACACCACTTAAAGCTCATTTCCAGGTGTTATTAGAGGAAAAATATTCCAGGAAAAGGGAAATGCATGTTTCAAATATAAATAATCACATGCAAATCCTCACAGTGTACACAGACCTGCACCCAGGTTGAGGAAAGAAGATGAAAAGCACAGTTATTCAAATTGGTTGCAACTCGATCACAACAAAAGTCCCTTTCAATTTCTGCTTTTGATGTCAGCAACTTGAACTTAATCTGAAGAATGGCAGCTTTATCTGAAGTCAGTGCAAGATTATTAGAGATGAGTGTCCATCTATTTCTTGAGAAAGGCGATTTAGTTTGGAATTTTACTCAACTTAAGTCTTTTCATATCAACTACAGTGCTGGGGTTCAAATAAACCCATAAAAATTAAAGTGAACAAGCAGAAGTAAGATAAGCTGTGAAATGTCAATTTCATTGACGCACGAGCTTTGGAACAGGCACGTGCACTCACTCCTACAAATACTCTGCATTAAGATGTAAACAAAGCGCATGTCAGGCTGCTGCATTCTTGCAGCATTCCTAGATTAAAGCATGAAGGCAAAGCACTGAGCCCCGGTCACTGCAGTCCCCACCGCAAATACAGCTACTCGCTATGTTGTTGCATGAGTCACTTATAGATTGTGTAACATGCTACGTTGGACCATGTGCATGCAAATAAAGCGCAAAGAAATTATGCAGCGATGTCGTCATAATTACAAAAAAAAAAATTGAAACAAAATACTGCTGGTGTTTTTATCCATTACTTACATCATCCCATTTCATAAATTTGCTGCCCTTTCGGAGGCACTCCGGCACGGACACTGGCTTGAGCTGCAACGCATGAACTCCAGGCTGAGCCCCAGCCATTGACTCATCCAGTCCTCTCGACGCGCGGCACGGCCAGAAATGGATCTCTTCCCTCTGTTCTTCTTTTATATCTCCACGTCTCCCCCTCCCCTTTTTTTGTCAAATCCTCTCAAAAGCCTGGAGATGGAAACCCTCTATCCCTACTGTTTGGAGTATGTCATGCCCGCAGTGGCGGCGGCGGCGGCGGTAGCAGCGGCGCGTTTCGGTTTTTGGAGAGCTGGAGAGACAGGCGCAGGCGCAGCGGAGCCACTGACTGACTGACTGAACGACTGAGTGACATGCAGCTAAAAACGAGCTCCGGAGAGAGACAGAGCAGCGGAGGAACAGGGAGGCATCTGAATGAGTTTCACGTCTGGTTTGAAATTGGAGCTACAAGTCAATACCAGGACGGGTTCGATTCTTTAAGTGTTCTGGCGCCTCCGTGTGTCCGTGGCGGTACGATGCGCGCGCACTGGGCCCCGAGCTGATAAGTGAGATGTTATAGTAGCAGGTGCACACAAGGCTGACTATAATAACACTATAGTACCAGGAATATTTTCCTGTTTTGGTAGATGGCAGGATGTGCTTTTATGATGAGGATTGTAGAGGGGGAAATGAAAAATGATTTTGTTTTCTTTCCCCTCCAAATTTTCATCAAAAATTAGATCATGAAAAACTGAATTTATTTCAGTAATTCAAAAAGTCAAACTCAGTTATAACATACATTTATCACACATATGATGAAATGTTTCAATAAAAGCTAATAAACCCCCCAAAAAACAATTTCTCAGAAAAAGTTCTTTAAAAAAGTTTGTCTATGTACTGCAGAGTGTTTGCACTTTTCACACTGTGTGAAAAGGAAATACAAGACATTTCCACACATTCAAAGACATTAAGATAAATAAGCCCTTGAATTAAGTTTCAAATAAAAATGGGATGATATAGTAATGAACATGCTTTCTAAAATGTATTAGAAGGAGAACTAGTGTTGTCCATGAGTGATTCTTGCCCAGTTTTTCCACACATATTGTCTTCAGATATTTATCTTCTGTCCTCTCTGACCTTCAATTCTTATCAATTTCCCAAAACACCTACAAGGAGTATCTGGTCCTGGATGATTTATAGTGCATTTATTTTTCTTATTGGCTCCAATGGCGCTCACTGGAATATTCCAAAAGTTTATGTATGCAACCAAAGCCATTTGTTTGCAAATCAGCTTGGGAAGGCCTTCTGTCATTGTCAGATGCTTTTTGGGGGTCACCATGAGACATAATACAAAACACCATCAATTGTATAGGTTTGTTATTTAAATGCAAACCTTTATTTCTATACCTCTTTGGTGCCACTTTTCAACACCTATTCCAAGAATCATTTCACTTTATTACACATTCATGTTAAACATATTTAATATTTCTTTGCATGTGTTGAATGCTTGGGGTTGTTACCAGTATCTGTGTGAATTTGAGGTCAGCAGCCCCATTAGAATTATATCGACTGAGTAAAATATTACCATGTTTAAAACGTTTTGAGCTGTTTTGAGTATTTTCTTAGCTGAGCTTGGCATCCTTATGATTTTTCATTCTGTATCAGCACTAAAGTGCAGGAAAATCACGCTCCCTCTTAATTGAAGAAGTCACTCTGCCCCCATTAGACAGAACGCACACTGACTTTTGTTTCAGTGCCCACACACTGCTCTGAGCATCTTTATTTTTTCATGACTGACTTCTTCAAAGTTGTGCGAGTCAAGGCAGTCTAACTGCCTTTGGGACTTTTTTTGGGCTCTCACTCTCTTTTTAAATAAAACATTAAAGTCCTTGAGGCTTTGCACCACCAACTGTTTTTTTTCTTTCTTCTATTTTTACTATTTGAAAAAGGAGAGAAAAAAAATGACGTCTTACTTCATGCATGCTGCTCTCCCTTTGTGTCGTTCTGGTCAATCACTGCCTGACTGTGAAACGGCAGCCAGTTCAACCCTGCTGAAAACAAACTTTTAACGTTACGTCCAATCCTTCATTACCTGAATGTAAATGAATGTGACAGGACAAACCAGATACTGAAGAAAAACATCTGGACAGCAGCAAAAGAAAGCAGGAGACTGATGTGGAGAGAAATGGAAGAAAGCAATGTCACGACTACAATATTCAAATACTTTTGTACCGCGAATGATTCAGTATCCTTCCTGCATCAAAAATTGATATGGAAGATGTGTTTTCTTTTCAGCCTTGAGGTTTTGAGAAACCTTTAAATCCACTGCAGCATTCACACACAAAAAAATCCAAAGAAAATGACTACAAAAGACATCTAAGAAATTTCCAATGTATTAGTTCTGATTTTTGCATCGACTTGGATGCTTTCGTTCTATTTCATCCTTTGGATTGAAGAAAAAAATTTAGTCTGTGCAGTTTTTATGTATGACTTAAGAAAACACTTATTTTAGACAGTGCATGTAAACATCTGGTATCAGTGGTATTTCTAATCTGCCTTCAAAATATACCTACATACTAAGAAGGGAAACTTCAACAAGAAGAGGTTTGCAGCCTTCAAATAGGGCAGAACAAACATTGCAGGGCCTTCAAGCAACTCTTGCTGATCAGGCAAAGGCCTTCACTGCCCATCCAGAACAGTGGAGTGCTTTACACACAGCAAATCATAATTACAATTGGTGAAGACTATAGTCTGGAGCCATGAAGCATGCAGCTGAATAATGTTGTTTCCGTAGGGCTTGTGTTAATAAAAAAAAAACTCCTTTTGTGTGTACGAATCAGAAAATGCTGATTTCTGACTTCTGTTTGAAGTAAAAGAAAGAAGCTTTGACTGAACAGAAGTCATTTGGAGCACATAGAAAAGACTGATGACCATGACAAATAATATGAATGCTATTACATTTTTAGAGTAAGTAACTTTTCAATTTGCTTCTTATTAAAAAAACCCCACTGTTATGAATTTAAGTCAAGGTTCAATCTTTTAGGTTCACATGTGTCAGATTCTCCACACTGTGAAGGCTGCAGACAGCGACTCTCCCCCTGAGCAGATCCTTGGAAAAGAGAGCTAATGTGATGAGCGATTAGCTTCATATTTGGAGACAAAAAAGATGAGCAGTGACAGTGTGCTATTGTTGCGCAAACACAAAGAAGCAGGTGTCCTCAAACAAGCAGCTTTCAGCACTTTCAGTCTCAATATTATCTCAGGAAGCCATCCATTTAGCATTCCTTTAACTTACGGGGATTATAAATTCATCATGCAAACCCATCATATTACACCTCTGTATGCTGCTGTATCTTTAGATTCAAAGAATTTGGAATTCCTACGAAGCGTAGATTTCAGCACAACATTTCTCTATCAACTATACTGTAAAAATGTATCAAAATAATCCATTCAACCATTTGTTATTTCTGTTGTTTCCTACAGGGGGTCGTGGAAGGGGACTGAAGCCAATCACTGCCGACACAGAGGGAGAAGAAGAGCCGTCCTTGTTCTAGTTTGACAGTCAACCATGGTTGACCCAGCAGCACATGTAAGCACAATGTATGAATAATGTTTTATTTTACATTGTTTTAAGAAGAATAGGCCAAAATACCTTTAACATCCAGTAAAAGACGCTTAAAAATGCTTGTTGGGCTTTGGCGTGGCTAAGTGTGACACATCAGTAATGTTTGCTAATACTTCAGTTTGCCATTTGCTGAAGAAAATTCATTTGCATGAAATATCTGTGCTCGGTGTTTGAATTTCACAAAAGCTCATTCATTGTTACAGAATGAAATAGTTGAATGAATGTTTCAGAAATGTATCTCTGTAAAACGTTTGCATTCAGGAAATAAAGAAAAGAGACAAAGATATTTTTGAAACGCTTGTCTGACAAAAGTTTGAAGCAGATCCATGGAGAACAAACAAACCTGGCACAGAAAGTCCAAGCCAAATTAAAAGCAGATTTAATCTGTCTTTAAATTTCTCTAAGGAGTGAGAGTTGGCATGTGAGGCTGTTTATCTCTGCACTGTCCTGTGGTGGACTGGAGACCTGACCACCACTTGCCTGATGACTGTTAGAGACAGGCCAGCCCTTCGCCCCTACAATGATAGGTGGGAATAGAGAGGAGAAGGACGGATGGATAACAGATGTGGGATAAATAATCTTTCACTATTTTATTGACTAATTGAAGTATTTTCAAGGAAGAGCAAGATGGGCCTGTCTGTGCCGAAACCCATAGTGTCCTCATTCTGAACCCAAACACAAAGACACAGAACAAAAATAGCATGTCGGCAACATCTACTGGCCAATGCTTGGCACTGCACCTTAAACTGGATTTGGCACATTTGCAGCAATTACAAACAGCACATTATTTGGATCCCTTTTCAGTGCAGTTGCCTCAACTTTCACTTTAATTACAACAAAATGTATCTGAGGCGACCCATTTTTTGTTTGGCAGTAGTTGCATAACTTTATCGGTGGGGGGTCTCGACTAACAAAGTTTTGAAAAACATTTAAACAAATCCATTGGGTTACATACTAAGTAGTTTGTTTTAGTTAAAGCTTTCATTATGTTTGTAGTAATCTGTGTGTCTTTATGTACTGTATGTAATGTAATGGCAAACTGAGCCTGATTGTGTTGTTTTGTTTTTTAAGTGCCTTGGGGTCCGATTGACATGGGACCACCTGTCAATCAATCCAGTGGGTTTGTCAGCCACTGACCAATTGGTGGTCACAATTTGTTCTGAAGTAAAATGCTAATTGTCTGGAGAAACCAAACCTGCTTTGCCTCAGACAGGGTTATTGGTGGTTTACAATTACTATCACACTGATAATGGTCATAAAGATTTGGAGAAAAATGAACAGAAAACATGGTTAAACAGCATCAATGGGGAAATAATAATAATAATAATAAAACAAAAATTAAAAACAACATGATTAAACTCTCATTTAGTGACATGTTATTTAACAAACAAAAATGAATTTCAACAGCCACCAGAGAGCAGAAAAACCCGTCAGAGAGCCATTGGCGTATTGAAGATAAAACAACTAAGACGAATCCCTCCTTGACAAAATTGTATGAAACGCATTCATGGTTTTGGACAAGCAATTTAGTATTCCTTATTTGGAATATTTTAATGCATGACATAAAATATATTTTCTTTGCCTTAATGTTAGCTAATGAGGAAGAAATACCTCGCCAAATGTCTAAGGTTACACTGTGGGCGTCACCAACTTCTCCATTATTTTTTTGATGTATGTTCGAATGGAGTTATACTTCTACTTTAGTGGATCAAACTTGCTATTGTGTCAGATCATATTTTTCTTATTTACTTCTCTCACTGCCTCTTCAGCTGCCCATTGCCAACTCTGAGCCCTGGAGGCAGCTGGTGAACACAGCTGACAAAGATGTGAATTTCAGCAGCCAGGATAAACTTTGGTTTCTCTTATTAAACAGAGAAAAGCCCAAAAAGACATATGGTCTGAGCAACGTTAACGAGTACCATAATGACAGAGCATTTCTGTCAAGGCTGGGCCTCAGAAAGCCCAGAGCTAATTTAACCTGTGGTACAAATTTCACTAAGAACGAGCGGTTTATTGGATTAAAAGTTAATTGTTTGTGTAGACTTTCTGAAATGCTTTTAAAGATCCAACAGTGCCTTGTCCTACTCAGACTACACTGAACAACCAAAAGTAAGTATGCTCTTATATAAATTGCCTAACAGTATGCATACCCTTAAACGTTTTTGTTGGGGTTTAGGAATAAATGGTGCTTACAGTAAATGTAGGCCACACATTTCAAATTTGTATTAGTAAGAAATACAGAAAGTCATACAGTGCATTTTGTTCTCCTTCATAGTTATGTTACCTTCTTTGGTCCTCCACATTAAAAACTTGTCAGTTATGGTTGTAATGTGACTACATGTTAAAGAGAAATTAAATACTTTTTAAAAAGTACTCTGCTGGTTTCTGTGCACTATGACAGCAAATTAAACATTTCCCCTGTTGTGTGCCAGTTACAAATGCATGCAATATAGCATAAACAGTTAAACTGGGTGCATTTAACCATTTCTGTGATCCATCTGTGTGAGAGAAACCAATAAACAGCTTTTCATGATCAACACTGCTAATTATCCAACTATAGTTTATTTTCCTCCGAATTATAAAGTCTTCAAGTCAGGGGAATCTAAGTGGCTGCAGTTCAAAGGCTTCCTCCACCACTCATACTTATAAAATAGTGAGTATGTGCTGGCAGCTCTAGCTACTATTTAGTGAGGACAGTTTCTTCAAACACACGAGGGATGTGGTTTTTGCCTATAAAAAGACCAAAGCCTTCCTGAGACTTTCAAGGCTTTAAATGGAGCAGTAGTTCAAGTTCGCCAACAGAGAGTGCTGTGGGATAACCTTTCGGTTACCTGGGGTTCTCCTCTGCTTACAATTAGGAATAATCCTCCCAAGGTTTAGGAACGTTATTGTCTATTCTATTGAAATTCTTGGTAACTAACATAACACGGAACATATGCAGTGAAAAACGATATGTTAAAAACTTAACAGCTTGCAGAGGGGCCCCAGGACTTGAGACTCGGGTCAAATTATGAGTCCAGAGAAAAACGCTGAAGCTCTTTCCTTCCCCAATGTGTCTCCACTCACATGCATGTGCGTGAGTGGGGTTTCTTTTTCTTTCTTCTTTCTCTTTTTTACCCGGACATGATTCACACCTGGAGTTTTGCTGTGACCAGAGGAGGGTTTTTTTTTGTTGTTTTTTTATGTGTCCCGTTCCACGGTCTTTCTGTGTGTAACCAAACACCTCGACTCTACTGCTTCTATTGTCTTATTTCAGATTGAAGAGGGAAAAATCTGGCAGGTGTTCCTCCCCTCAGGCTACAGACTTCAGAGTTCGAGGAAAATAGAGAGCGCAAGCTGAAATGAAATGAAAGGGAACATGCATACAAGTGTACACACACAAATACAAAAAAAAAAAAATAAATAAAAAAAATT
Organism: Micropoecilia bifurca; assembly: GCA_903067075.1. Lineage (NCBI taxonomy): Eukaryota > Metazoa > Chordata > Actinopteri > Cyprinodontiformes > Poeciliidae > Micropoecilia > Micropoecilia bifurca. The sequence continues at coordinate 5,802 of CAEGAF010084314.1, read as the reverse complement.
GCGAGCATAGGTTGACACGCATGTTTAAGTGTGTCACAAGATCACACAACCAGTGCTGTTACACACAGTGTAAACATGTCTGAGGGTGTGTATTAAATACTCATTACAGAGGACTGGGCAAGCTCTGGGAGAGACTGGGAGAGAAAACAAACAAACCCCACAGGGTGGCTGAGAGGGTTGGTGAAGGCTCGAGGGAGGCCTCTCCCAGAGTAATTCAAGTTCAATAACTGACCCTTAACCTCACTCTAACTCAGGTTACACTTCTGGTGAGACAGATTATAGGCACAGTTTCCTCGCAGCTGTGGATACTATACCTCTACAGAAGCTTTACGCACACAACGCAGACGCGGCACCAATAACAAAAAAGGTCAGTTGGTAATGTCAACAATCAAGCGAGTATTCTTGAATATCAAATGGCATCATGGATGACAGGTTTTCCAGTCTGCACACATGTTGGTATGATGTAAAGAAACTCAGGACCACACAGAGGCCTTTCAAAGCCAGGAAGCAGACGACATCATTCACCTGCAGAGCCGCAGCTGGGTGAGTTTCACTCTGTCAGAAAGGACTCATTACGTGAATGTCAAAATTATCAGAGAAGGAAAACATGGCCTTCTCAAACTTCTGATCGACACAAGGGATGTTTCAGGTTGCAGTGGTGTGAAACGTGGAGGATCTGTGGAGGCCCGTTACGTCAGGAAAGTCACCAGATTAAAGTTTTAAACAATAAAAATAACATTTACATGTGATTGACATAACTTGAAAGAAAAGACTATCTGTATAGAAAGTTTCAAGTCTTGCAACATTTTCTATTGACATATCTAAATTACACCATTGTAGTTATGCTCTATAGTTGCGGTTATTGTCCAGCTGTTATGTAAATTGGTGCCCTAGTCTGACATCTTTAGTAATGTTGACTATTTTCTTTTCCTCTAGGACTGTCCGTTTGTAGCTCCGTCCGTCTTCCAGTCAAATCTCACCAGCTCCCCTCTTCCTGCTGAATCAAAGCATTTCCAAAGCATCCATCACCATGACATCACCATGTTTCACTGTACTGTTGGTCGTCTTAGGGTATCAGAGCTACTTTTTGACCATTTAGTTCTTCATATAGAACTGAAAGTCACATGTTTTGCTCTCATCAGACTAGGTCACCCTTTCAACATGTTTGTTGTTTCCCTTACATAGACACGCCATACTGTGAACCACCTTTCTTTCAACTATGTCTTTATTCAGGTCACCTTTCATAAGGCGCAGTTTCTGGATTTCATACGCAATAACTGGCATTTTTCTCTCCCAAGGAATTACCATGGGCCTCCTTGAATAATTTAGCAAGACATTATAACTGTGCATACTACTAAGGCATCTTCCTAGTCACAAAAGTTATCACAAAGCAGCAGACATTCCATTTCCAGAGCAACTAAAAGGTTTTCCTGTGTTCGAATGAATATTTGCTCAACAGTATATGTCTGTTGCATGAATATAGAGTTTGCAAGTTGGAGAAGAGGCCAGCAGAAGGGTTGCAGATGCCACGGTTGTGGCTGCAGCCTAAAAATGGTTCACATCCCATGCTGTGTTAGCATAACCACTGTCACGTGTTTGAGGCGGACACAGGGAGGGAAAAAGAGATCGTGCTATTTAAATTTAGCCTTCACAACAGAATAATGAGCAACAAATACTAAATGAGAAGAAAAAAAAATGACTGTGCAAATCAATTGTCATTCTTTTCATCTGCTTCCCTCCCAGGTAATGCTTTGACTGAGAGACAAAGTCATCCCAGACATCTGTGCCTCAGGCCGTCTTTGGATCCATTGTGAGGCATAACAGCAGATGGGGCTGCAGGCCTGTCACAATGCCTTTATTTTATCTTTTCATTTTTTATTTAACCCCCGCCAGTACAGGATGACATAAAAAACGGACTGAAATGTTGGGTTGACAAATCAGTCATGTGTGCAGATATTGTCAAATTAGAATGATCAAAACTCATCCACTATGAAGATGATGCATTAATGTGAATCTTTCCGGGTAGCTGGTGATATACAACGTCAACAAAAATGTGTTTGAAGTCTCTCGTGCCTGCTGATTTCAGTCCCTATAGAGATTTTGCATTCATCTAGTTATGCAATATCCAACTACAGGCGAAAAAGAAACTGGTATACTTCTTCAGTAAAAGAAAAAAAAGAGACAAGGATTTATTTAATCCTCTCTCTCCTCTCTGTGACTTTGTTATTTAGAGAGTTTGATATGAACAGATCTGCCAATCAGGGTTGCACAGTGCATCTAATGTCCATCGCCTGCTATGGCACAATTCCAGCAAGAGCATAAAACTCCTGTCCTCTCCGATAGCAATCTGTAGAAGCAACTCAGCACTGGGCAAAAAACAAGAAGCTGGTTTACGGCCAGTTTTTCTGTTGTTTTTTTTTCTCTCCCCTGAAACAGTTTTAAATAAGGATTAGTTTGGACTAAGCTGGACATAGGTGTGTGCCTAGGGCCAGGTGCTAAGGATCAGGCTTTGTGCTGCGGTAGAGCTTTTTTTCCCCCTTCAAGAGGGGTTAAATCCTTTTAAGAGAGAAAATGTTGATGTTTACATCCTTGCTGTGACCCTATCTTGGCCTTTTCACTCAAGCATTCCTGCCATAGCTGTGACATCTAGCTAAGCTTCGGGACACTGGAGGGATAGTGAAAACAGCGCTTAATCACAGCCACAGGGCAGCTCCCCCATGATAACAATGAGACCCTTTAACCTCCCTGTGTTTGTGTGTGTTCCCTAATGTAACTTTGCATGCATTTGTTTCATTGTTGCAGAAAACGGATTTCCAGAGAGGCACTCCCCTCATCCTCAACACTTGGATTATGCGCTCGTTCATTGTGGAAAAAAAAGAAGTCACCTTCAGTTTCTCAGACGCGGCACGGAGGTTGGGCAGGAATCCTGTCCAGATAATCACATTTTCAACACATATCCATGGATTTTCTGCAGTAAGGCTTACTTGGTGAAGGGGAACGCTTACTCAGTACGCTGTTATTTAACAGGCTCTGAATTAAAAGGCACAGTTTCAATTTTAAAACGTCATGCAGCTTTGGCTGTTTTAGGTTAACATGTAATGTAAAAGAAATATCATACATTCATTTCTTTTTATTGACATTAGAAGAGCTTAGCAGTATCTGCATGTTCTTAGAGGTAAATTCTATTTTCAAAGATTTTATAGCCACACTTTTTGTGGCGCGACATGAGGAGAACAGCTTGAGCTTTATCTAAATCTGCGTTGCCAAAAAAGTTGTAAACTTTAGTGAGGAATGGATGGCTGTTGGTGCAAGCTGAGGAAGGACCGTGGCTGCGGAGTGCTGAACTTGAGAAGACAGGTCAACACAGGTCAACCAAGCGCAGCTTAACAAACATATGCTATCAAAGAGTAAATTTCCTGTCTGATCTGCAAGTTTTTGCTTCACAGTTCGAGTTCGTTCACAAGGAGATCCCAAGAGACTTGTGTAAATGTGTCTAGTCAGGGGAATGTCGTTAACTGGTGATCATGTCTGAAAATAAAAAAAGGTTTTATCAAGTTAAATAATTGAAATTAACACAAATATCAACACTTGCTGTACATTTCATTCCATTTGAGTATTACATTTTAATTCCATGCAAAGTTAGACCCAGCAAAATAGCTGCATGCAGCTTTGTCACACAGCAATTAACTACCAGTGAGGTTTTGGCTCGAAGTCCAGGCAACGTCTCATCTGCTTTGCAGCCATAATTCATCCATCCTCTTTGACTCCATTACCTGTCAGCCTGCCAGACAAAGGACATATTCTGAGGCGCAACTGTGGTTATCTTGACATGCACATACGAATGTGCGTATACACGTGTGCACTTTCACATGCCTCTCAGACTTGGTCCTGCATCATAGAATGATTGTTATAGTTACTTTTGTAATTTACTATGTTAGAACATGGTAGGACTGGCAGCACAGCACCACTGAGATGATGTGATAAGAAATTGCTTAGAGGGACATGAAGAGTCCATTCCATTCAGGTGGGGTAAAGCTGACAGTTAAATGTTTTGCGTCTGTTTGGCATATAAAGTAAAAAAATAAATAAAATAAAGTAGGAGGTTTTTTTCGTCTTAAGTAAGGTTGAAAAAAAATGGTACAAGATCTCATTTCAAGTGGAAGAACAGCAGTATAAATTTTGAGAGTTGAAACTGCCAGCTATAACAAATATTTTATATTTACCTCATATATTTTTCAAATCTCAAACTACACTCGTTTTGCACGCTGCGTACATCTCGGTAACCCCGGCTAATTTTTTAAAAGCATATGTGTTTGGTAAATCACTGCTACGTCTCAGTGGTTGTGTACAAAAGTTACTCAAACTACAAAAGCATGTGTTCATGCTGTATTAACATGAACAAGAATGGTTTATGAGTGCTTCGCTGAAAGGACCTCCCCCACCATATTGTAAAGATTTTTCATCACATGAAAACCAACAGGGGGTGGTATGCATACAGGGCGAGTCGCTTCCATGTGCCATGTCCACCTAAATTAGCTGGGCCTCGCATCAAGAAGCATCTGGTTCCAATATGGAGTCAGACGGAAGGGAGGGTGCCTCACTGTGCAGCGGAAAATACAGCCTACTGTACCTTTAAATAGCCCTCAGGAGGCTAGGGATACAGGCGCTATCGGCCTGTCCCAAGAATCCTTCTATCTGGCTTTACACTTCTTCTTTACACAGCAAAAGAGGACAAATGTACAATTAGGCAGGAATGCCTGCAATGCTGTTTTCCAAGCCTATGTTCGCAGAGCTGGCTTGAGCGAATGGCGGATTGAATAGTAGGAGGCTACATGCCATAAACCTCCTTCACTGTTTCGTGGTGAGATGCACCATCGAATGGGTTTCTCCAGCTCTACTGGTCCATGTTTGGGTTAGCCTCTTGTTGTTCTGGTCCTGCAGCAGCTCACCGAGCCAGGTCTCTGTCTGTGCTGATCTGTGGCTCGAGTCTGTGAAGATCCTTCCTCCTCCTCCTCGTCTTTCCCTGGACAAGAGGTACTTTAGAGCTTACCCATAATTCAAAGGTTTCCATCTCAACCATAATTCACACTGCACTCTACCCTAACTAAAGGGGCTGTCTGTGACTATGGTGATTGCATGTTTGTCAAGCGAATTGTCAGTGCAGCAGTCTCTGTAGGAGGAGGAGGTAGGATCAAAAGCTTGACGACACACTGTAAGAATAAGTACAGCAGTTTCATCCTCTCTACATATAGCCCATCCAAAGAATAGCAGATGTGCAACAAAATAGATACAATTGTTGACTAAACTACTAAAAAGTAATTTTCAACTCAAAGGGTTGCAGTTCATGAGTTGCAGTTTAGAGAATGTGACGGAAGATCCGATTCAGTTCCCTGCAAATGTATTAAGAAATCTTCCATCACATTTTGCCACAAACTTTAATACATTTTTATGGCAAAATATGCAACCTGCTTTTCTAACCTGAAAACTGTGAAATATATCTGTATTCCATCTTCTAGCTATTGAGATACTTCTAGGTAAAATCCAGTAACCAATCAAAGTCTACCTTTCTGTAACTTGGTCTCAATACATAAGGCTACTTAGTTATGCAACTGCAAACCTAATAAAAAAGTGCCAATGAATACAAACTGAGAAGTTGAACACAAAAAGCATCAATCAGATAAGGAGCCTAGAGAACCATGGTAACTCTAGAGGAGCAGCAAAGACTCAGCTTAGGAAAAAATTGCTGAGACAAGAATGACAAGAGGAAAGGTATTGTTGAAAGAAAGCCTGTTTTCAACTGGC
>CAEGAF010084309.1:0-16478 GCA_903067075.1 Micropoecilia bifurca | reverse complement strand
TGTGTGTGTGTGTGTGTGTGTGTGTGTGTGTGTGTGTGTGTGTGTGTGTGTGTGTGTGTGTGTGTGTGTGTGTGCACAACAGCCCCAGTGCCTGTTGTCCATGGTGAACCAACAGGAGCCTTTCAAACAAAGCTTGAATCTACTATGTGTTTTAGTTTTGCAGGAATAAAATTCTGAATGTGTTTCTGTGCTGAGAATCAGATTTCGTCAGATTGTGTGTTTCAGTAAGACGGTCACTGAGAAATGTTGGCTGGGCTCTCCTGATCCCTGACCATGTTTCCAGTAAACTCAAAGTCTATTCATAGACTGAGTCTCTCTATGTCTCTCTGTTTCACTCGCTTCCTCACTTTGCATCTGAGCTACTACTACTACTACTACTATTATTATTATTATTATTATTATTATTATTATTATTATTATTATTATTATTATTATTATTATTATTATTATTATTATTGTTGTTGTTGTTGTTGTTGTTGTTGTTGTTGTTGTTGTTATTGTTAGCCAATATCTGAGTGAGCCCACGTATCCTCTGATAGACCAGGATCTCATTCTGTTTGCCTGCATTTCTACGAGGTACGTCGTTCACCCACAACTTGTTTTCTGTGCCTTTCCTTTAAATGTTCATACTTTCTGTGCTGTGTTTTCTCTGATTATGTATCTAGAAAGTAACTCTGTTCTCTTTCAGTGTCATACTTCTGAGAAAGTATCTGCTGATGCTCTCTGCTCTATTTCTGTTTTCCATGACCAGCAGTGTGTGGTGGTAAGAGAGTAGCACAGCATCAAGCTGTAGTCAGCTTTTTCTAAACGGAGTCAAAGGTCACAGTGTGACTAATCACATGTTAGGTCCAGGTTTGGTGTGGAACAGCACCGACAGACCGAACAGCAAAACCCAAAGTAACAAAGTGACTGGACACTCGCTTGACATTCCCAGCATTGCTAATGCAACATAATGAGAAAAAAACAATACTACCAATATAAATGTTACATTTCACTTGATGCTGCCTCTAAAGAAAAGGTGCACAATGTTTCCACTGCAGACAAGATTAAAAGTGAAACAATTAAAAAACAGAAAAATTGCTTTCATGTGTTCTGTCCAGGGCAGCTTCTGTGTTCTGCTTATTTCTCACAGAACCATCACAGCATCAGAGCCAGAGAGTTGGAACACCTGATTAACCTGGAATCACTGGTGTACTCTGTACTGCCAAAGCCATTATACATTTGGTCTAATTATTCTAGCCAGGTGCAGTTCAGGTGCAGTTGCGCTCAATTCTCATCTCCCTTCAGTTGTTCATCAGGTATTTCTTCCATTGAGCTCAACTCCTCCTGTAGAATTTCAACCAGAGAATTGGAGGAGTTGTGAACAACAGCATTGATTTTACAAGCTGTTTTAGAAATGTAGTCTAATAGTTATAGTTTTATTTAATGGCAGTGGAAGAAATGAACAAAACCATTCCTTCCGTGATGGTCACACTTCCAAATATTGAGCAATTAAAGTCAGATCAAGAGAAATGTCTAAGGCATTTTATTGCTGGCACTAGATGTAATTTGGCTCAGTTCTTCTCTCTTTGCAGTGGGGAATAGTTGTTTGCAGCTCAGGCTTCATAGCCGTCATCGAAGCAAAGCGTAGAACAAGAGACTGGCTTTTACCAGGCTGTAATTATTCTGATACGTCACATAAACGTCCACACACAGATTTCTACCACTCTGTCTAGGTTCATGTCAGTGGCTTTACAACGACATAGTTGTTATTTCATTTTAATTCAAATATTGATTATGAGTACATTTCAGGAGATCTCAGTGAAACACAAGCCATTGTCTTTGTGGAACAAGGCCTCACCACACTTCCAGTAAACATCTAATCAAACCTGAACCCCATGTCCAACACCGTGAGACATTTCCATAAATGAGACACCAGATTCCCGCACAGTGGCTGTGGTGCCAGCTGAATGTGTGTGAAACAATCCAAACTGGAGCTGAATTCTTTTTGTGCAGCCAGACAGCAGGATGTGCTGTTAGTGCTTTTGTTTAGGCAGACCGTTTTAGAAGCCCAGAGACAAAACAATGTGTACAACGTCATCGGAGTGGAATATAGGATGGGTTGACCCTCAACAACAATGCAGCAGTGCTCACATGGACTGGCTCCACCCTGGCTGTCGGTCATCACTCTGAGAGAAATCCAAAAACAAATCAAACGCTTGCAACACTGTGTCGCATTCACTGAGCAACGTTCTCCAGAACCGTTTTTGGAATCTGCTCCAGGAAGACACAAAAAAACAAAGATGATCACACTCACGAGCTTGTTGTGATACATTTCCTGCACAGCTTCTTTTTTTCTTTTTTTTTCACTTTGCCTTGTGTGAGTACTATATTTAGCCCGGCTTAACTCAGGCAGGAAAACTAAGTTGGGAAAGAATTGAAGGAAGTCTAGTGGTCATTTAGACAAACAAAGCTCACACACAGGGCTCTGCGCTGGCTGAATACACAACATCAGTACGTGTAGCTGAACAAAACAAAGGACTTCAGATGAGAGAATCTGAGAGACCATCTGAAGAGAGGGACTATGCTGGCCGGAGAGAGAGGTCTCCTAGTTTTAACTGGATTCTGTTTTTTAAGTTGTAGGTCTGAAGAGAAAAAGGAAATTGGTCGACTCATGGACATCTTGAAAGGCTGCGTCCATGACTTGTGTGGACAGCTCCTGGGTATAAAGTGAGGTAAGGTGCATGTGTAAAACTTCAGCAATGATTATGAGTCGCAATTAGTAATGTCTGCCTGGCTGTGAATTTACTTACCAAAGCGACTGCTTGTCTACAACTAGTTAGTCTTTTATGTTGGGTTTGTTCAAATCTTCATGTTTACTGTGTTATCAGGTATTTCACCCAGACACAGTTCAATTTAGATTGAATTGACTTTATGTCTTTTTATTCTTGGTCGTTGTGTAAGTCCAGGCTTGATCTCACAGTGGCATCAGGGTTGTGTCTGTCCATTGCAGGACTTCTTCTTCTGCCTGGTACATATTTATACCAGAATGACCTGAGGTAGAACGTAAAGAAGAAGAAAATGTGATTTAAAAGTGAATATCTCTGGCAGCCATTGAGGGAGAGGCAGGTACATGCTGGACAGGTTGCTGTCCTACCACAGGATGAACAATCATACACAGAAGGGAATTTTAAGTGATCATTTGAGAGAGTATCCATATTTTTAGACAGTGGAATGGAAACTGGAGCAACATGCATGCAGAAATGCTCCTGGCTGTGTTTCTAGTCCAGGGCAGTGATAAGAACTTACAGCCAACAGGACAGTGACTGGACACTGACCGGTGGCCTTACATGTGAAACACTGGTGTACTTTTAAGCCTCGACTGAAATCAGATCAAAAACATCTCACTGTTGTGGCCAGTGTGCTGCATTTAGGAAGAGCAGCACCAACTCCATTGCATCAACTAATCAGAATAATTTCTTCATTGACCTGCTAGTTGTGCACATGCATGGAGCAAACAGACAGTAATCCGACTCCACTCTCTGTTTGTGCCTCCATTTAGTCATCAGCAGTTGTTGGTGTTATCACCTTTAATAATTAACTCACCTGGCTGCAGCAGGACTCCACTTTCCCACATGTTCCAACTAGGACCTGAACCAGGTTTCTTACTGGAGTTTTTTGACATTTGTTTCACAATATGACATGTGAGAGAGTCTGTCAGAGACTTCTCTTAGATTAGTCACTTGTTTTTGTTTTTTAAACACCTAAAACTCTTTTTGACCATTGATTCCAAAAAGACATGCAGTTTTTTTTCTCAAATAGGAGGACGGCTCCTACAGTTGCAGTTTCTCTATTGATCAATGACATCATTATTTCTAAATGCTGAGCAGGCGAAGATGAATAAAAAAAAGAAATACGATTGTGTCAGTGAATAAATTTTATAAAACCAACTTTTAGAGCATTGGGTCTTTGTATCAGTTGACTCATTGGGCCTCTGGGTTTATCACACAGCCTTCCAAATGTAGCCAAACCCCCTGTGAAATCAAAATGTCACCCCTCAAAAAAATCCAACAGAATGGTTGGTGTGAAGAGACACTGGAGCAAGTGGCTCCCCTTCTCTGTTCATCTGAACTTTTCCCTCAGCCGTTTAGCTGCCAAAATTGATTAACAGATTTGAGTTGGTGAAAATATGCAGAATGTCTGATGTTTTTTGCTGCTGGTAGATCAGATAACTGGGGTTCAGTTCGGTCATAGGAAAACAGATCTTCCCTTCATCCATGTAAGTTGTCAGACATATTTGACTCTGATCCCATAATTCACAGCAAAGTCATAGTAACACGGCTAAGAAAGTACTTGAAAATACCACCTGTTATCTTCTGTTTACATAAGATCAAGAAGGAACAGATTGGCCATCCATCCATCCATCCATCCATCCATCCATCCATCCATCCATCCATCCATCCATCCATCCATCCATCCATCCATCTATTTTATAACACTTGTCCCTGATGGGGTCATCAGTGGTGCTGGTGTCTATCTCCAGTGGTCAACAGGTAACAGGTGGAATCGCCCTGGACAGATTGCCGGTCCAATGCAGCAGATTGGATATACAGTATAATATTAATTTTCTATCAAGAAACAAAACTTTGATATAATTAGTCACATTATATTTATTTTCATAACACTAGTCCTTTTTGTGTTGGGAATTATACCCGTCTACATATAGATGATCCCATTTGTTTTCATTCAGAATATTAAGATCTAGTTGTGGAGCGTATCATGAAAACATGGCTGCATCAGTCTGTGGTTCTGCCGGCTGAGGAAGGAAGCTGTAGCACAGCGTGTTCTTGATGTGTGTCCTCGTCTTTGTGGGAGTGAAGAGCCGGTGCTTCAGTCCAATTAATGAAGTCTATCAGTGTGTTCCAGGTCCATTTGGCCAATGTACAACGATGTGTCCTCACTCTGCAGAATGTCAAGTGGTTGCATGAAAGGCCTGATAGAGGAAGAGGACACACTGTACATGTTGTTATTATGAATATGCGTCACACTGCTGCACGTTTTGCATAAATTAATGATATGAGTCTGTCAAAATCCGACCTGCTGGTCACTTTTTATCCGGTGTCTGTTTTATTGAGTTTGATCCCAGAGGGTCATCAGAGTTCAACTGCAGCTTGTTTTTACCTGTAAATGTGAGACACACTGATGTCTCAGTTGTACCTCAATCCTCTGCACCTAATCAACTCAACCTCTTCTCCACTTATGTCCCCATTTCCTGATTTCCCAACCTGTAGAGGCTCAATCTACGTAATCATGAACTAACTGAGACAAATTAAACAGATACGTAAAGAAAGTGCTTCATGATGGAAACAGGTAATAACTTTTTAGCTCAGTTCCATCTGTTTTCTTGAACCTAACTTCTTTAAAGTCAGTTTGATTATTCATTGAGCTTCTCAGTGTGGACATAGTCAGGGTTAAGCTGGGGGTACCTTTCTGTTTACCTTCAGCATCAACATGTATTGAATCTTTCTATGCCTGATTGTACTGCATAGACCCTCAGAGCCACCAGGCCACAGGCCCCTCACTGCTGAGGCTCTCTGGTCACATTAGGATGAAGGTAATGGAAGAGCATGCATGAAAACACAATTAGCATCATCATTTACTTGTTTGTAAATCTGGGTTAAAAAAGTATTTTTCAGAGGATCTTGGTCAACAACAGTCTCAGACACTTTGCCTTCAGGCCATTAGTGCATCGATGTTAACAAGTGTGGTTGTACTCTGAGAAACACACCTTTCAGTAGACGAAAACGCTTTTGCCTGGTGAAGATGTTGGTCTTCACTGACTTCTTAAATAACAGTCTGTGATGTCCAAATGGTTAAACTCTGAATTATTCATGTGTTCTGACTCCTCACTCTGGTTCACATGTTTAGGCCAGTGGCCAAATATCTTGAGCCTCTGCATTTAATAATTTCCATTTTCTTGTCTTCCAGCTTATAGTTGCACAACAATAAAGCAGCTTGCATGTACATTTTATTACCAAAGGTGACCTTTCACACTGTTGAAAGCCACTGGCCAAAGAATTTTGCTGGGTTCCATCTGGGAGCAATTTTTTGTTGACGTCTCATCTTTTGTAGTTTATTTTTCGCTCGTTGCATCGCCTGCAACAAATCAACTATGAGCATATTTGTAAATATATTCAAGTAAAATTGCTACCAGATAATGTATCCATCTAGAAAATGATATTAGGTTTCTGTTGAACACCCACGACTAATATAACTGCAGTTTAAACACTTTTAGAAGTAACAAATGAAGCAAAAAAAAAACAACATATGATAAATGATTGTCACCAAATTTTGTTTGGTAGTTTTATAAATAATGGGCTACCACTGGAAATGGGTCATTAAGTATAGAAAATGTATGGGAATTGATCTTATCTGTAAACATCATGTTATTGTTCATCTTGTTTGGTAGTAAAAAAAATGTTGCTAGGAAACAAAACAATTAAAGCATCTTAAAACAAATCCTAAAGTAAAGACATATCCATTACAAAGAGGCCATCACCATGGTGATGGGTGGTTGCTTCTTTGTACCTGTTAAAACTTGTTGTGCTGCTTTTTAAGCAAGTTTAAAGCACGACAGAGCCGTTATGAAAGGTGTGGATTACTGCTTCTGTCATGCCTGGAAGAAAATATTTCATTTTGGAAAGATGTCTGAGATTAAAAACTAATGTCACGTCATTTATGTGGTTCATAAAATTTCTTCAGTGTTGTGTTTGTTAAAGTACCAAAAGTTTTGGGGCCATAATTTGCAGTCCTCAAGAAGAAAGGTTTACAGAGAAAGCATCTAGCTGCTGGAGGGGGGAATAGATTTGACAGTCATCAGCATAAGACTGGAACCCATATCTCCTTAATAACACTTCCAGCGGCAGAAAGTACAAAGAGAAAAGGAGTGGCACAAGAATAAAGCCTTGTGGAACCTCCTCAGACCCCCGAGGAAACAACAATGTTTAGATCTATCCCGTCTTCTGAAATCTCAAACTAGGTCCAGCACAATTTGTCTGATATTATAAGAAACATAACTTTGCTCTCTTTCCGTGGCTCTCTTTGTATGTGTGTGTGTGTGTGTGCGTGCATGTATGTGTGTGTGTGTGCGTGCATGTGTGTGTGCGTGTGTGTGTGTGTGTGTGTGTGTGTGTGTGTGTGTGTGTGTGTGTGTGTGTGTGTGTGTGTGTGTGTGTGTGTATGCGCACACATGATCACATGGAAAACTGCTGCTGCTCCAGGCTGCTGTGTTTACCAACAAGAGGAGGAGGAGGTGGCAGAGGAGGTCATACAGTGGAGCAGCTCCACCAGGGGAGGCTCTTTGTGCTCGGCAGCCTGCAGCATGTATCACTAACAGGACTGATCCTGAACCTGGACGTTTCCGTTTAACAGGTAAGATTTGACTCCGAAGCTTTAAATGATGATCGTTGATGTTGACCTCCACAGAGTTTAGTGTTAAGTTTTAAGATGATTTGACGTTAAGCTTCTGCGTGCAGCTTTGCAGTGGAGTGCAAGCAACAGAACATCATGTTTGTAGAGAAGAAGAGTGGATGCGAATTCATTTGTGTGAACCTCAGAACAGTAGTAGTAGTAGATGCTCATTTCATGCTTGCCACTGGGCATTAAGTGATGCAGCTGAACCAGAGGAATCAGAGGAATCAGAGGGAGACACATGGTGACCCTCTGTCAGGGCAGAAACAGACCAAGTTGTGTCGCCACATCATGCAGCCGAACCATGAAATCAGAGGCAGGAGTCAGCAACAACGCACAATATGAAACGCATGAATGTTGGAAAAGTTGCGCTGAGTGTGTGACGTTCACAACATAAGAAATGAAAGAGAATGCTGTTAAAATAATCTCTTTGTTGTCTGTGTCTGTATCACACTGTGTTCCACCACACAGATACGTTCATTTATTCTAATCGCTGCATTAGACAATATATATATTTCAGGCTGGGTTCATTTTTAGCTCAAGTTAACATTTTACTGAAGAAAGTCATTTCCAATGCTTTTGAAAATCCATATCCAGTACGAGTCTGGTGTTAGTCTGAATGGACAGTTTGTGTGTCTGGATTGCTTTCCTCACAGCCAGTTCAAGCACAGATTGAAGAGTCTTACTTTAATGATCATCTATAAAAAGGAACACTCAGTTAACACGTTTTTGCAAATCCAAATAGATCCCAAAGAATATGAGGATGAATCATGGCCAACATGTAGCTCCAGTACACAACCTATGTGATCTCACATCACTGCAGGGGGCAAATAGGTCCATTTCATTGCCATTTTGAAACCAAAAGTTCACATAAAATATAAAATAAGACATACATCTTTTTTCTCTCTATCTCAAGTTCAATTAGACAAAACATCACTTGTTTTAGGTCAGCTCCATTTGCCAAAGTGATTTATATTTACTAAATGCCAGGATATTGAGTGAGAGATTGTTAGAAAGTATATTTGGTCATATCTTCAAAGTTAGTGTTGCTTTTCAGTTGTATGATTTGGGTCAAACCTTTTGGGTTTCCTTTCACAAGACTGTCACCATAGTGAGCTGGAGTTCTGGTCCATTCACAAAGATAATATTAGAACTTTGGTCTGATTTAATTTCAGACAGTGAAAAACAAAAGGTTGTGCCTTTTAATTCGATGTACATATTTTGTAAAATAGGGACCAGTAAATCCACCAAGGCCTGGTTAAGGATGGTGATGTTAGTGGTTTTGGTGCAACTCTATTTTTTTGGAGATGACTAAAACAGTAACATCAAAGCATGGCTGGTACGTCTGAAGAGACATAAACATAAGAAAATGCCTAATAAAAGAAGCTAAAAGACTTTATAACATATAGACACAATGGGTTTCATTGATATATAGACTATGAATAAATATTAGAAATGACTTGACTCAATGGCTATGTCAACAAAATACCCAATGAAATATGAAAGATAACAATATTGTTTAATCTTCAAGATGCAAACAGTAGATAATCAACTAATGAATATTTGCACTTCTCAGCTTCACATGTTTCAGGTTTGTTTAGTCTATTTTTGTGTGTTTCCCTACAGCTTAGGCAGCTGGTTGCCTCTACTGTGTCGGGACAGATTCTCATCTTCCCTCCATGAGAGGGAGAAACTGTTGAATAGTTTAGACTAATTATAGATTAAAATATTAATCTATATGTTAACATATATTAGCATACTTGTTAATTTCTAGATAACATATTTATAAATGAATTAACATATTTGCATGTGTACGCTTATTTTATTTATTTGCGCATATTCAGTCATATTTAAATTACGTGTGTGTGTGTGTGTGTGTGTGTGTGTGTGTGTGTGTGTGTGTGTGTGTGTGTGTGTGTGTGTGTGTGTGTGTGCGTGCGCGTGTGTGTGTGTGTGTTTGTCTCTATAAATTTTATAGACAAAATAACAGAAATCAGGACAGGTGTTTTTATCAAGGCTGCCTCATCCTTAAACAATAAAAAATGTGGATGTTTTTAAGTGCACAGCTTTGAGATTTGAAATTGGATTGATTAATTCATTCAATACATTCATTTGAAGATTAAAATGTTGGTTAAGCTTATCAGATTGTGCAGTTATTACATTAAGGACCTTCTGAGCTTTTCTTGCCATCACTATATCTGGTTATTTTCACAGATTGAGTGACAAAGCTCTCTGGTTTCCCAGGGCACTTTGTTTATTAACCGCTGCATGTGAAGCACCATCTGCTGGAACATGGTTTAAAACAACAGGATTTTAGTCAGAGTTTGAACAATGAATCTCACTTGCCATGTGTTTTGTCGTATTGGGGTTTGAACATGAGGGAAGAATGTGTGCTGTGATATTTAGAAAGTATGTGTGTAACTGGCGATGTTTAGTCGTGTCACTGTTCTGTCACATCAACGTGTTATTTAGTATATCAAAGGATCACCGGACTGTTTGGTGGATTAAAGTTCAATACTTTTGAGTTCCTCCAAGTGTTTGAATAACTGTTATCTTAATTTTAAGTTAGGTTGTGTGTTTGTCTAGACAGCAGTAGCTGCAATCAACATTTTTAATGCATATTTTTGAAGCCTTGCTTTGGAAAAGATTGCAGGAAATAGCAAAAATAAAAATTTAAAAAATCTTTGTGAATTTTGGCAAAAAGTTTTTGCATCCACTTCAGGTGGTTTTTGACATTTCTAAAAGGTGAGATGGAAGATAAAATATATGTACACTTTGTGGAAAAATCTCAAAACAAACCACAGAAATCTGAAAATCCAAAGACACCAGCAACAGCTGAACTACTGACAAAACAAGAGGGAATCAAACCGTTGTACTAAAAAACATGAACACAAAAGTATTCTAGTTATCCAATCACATTTTCACACAAATGGACTGACCAATCGAACCGAAGTGGGCTCGTGGTTGCTAGGTGACCAGACAATATATCTAAAGGCTAGATCATCCCATTGAATATCTGCTCACTTCTGCGTTTTGTGTTAAATCTTAGAATGCTGTCTGGGGCCACAAAAATTCAGTTGAGAAGTGAACTTCATTCAGATTTAAAATCATGCAATCGAGTCCATTCATTATAAGTCATTATAACATTAGGTCAGAGTAAGTAAATTCTAAAGTAAAAGCCTGTTCTGAGACAAACTCCATTTTAAAAGGAGGAAGCATTCAGGCTAGGCATTAGCAGCAGGGCCTTGAATGTGTTGGGATAGGGAGACAGTAGCAAACACAGAGGCCGAGTCAGGCGTCTACTTTCCACAACACAGGAAACACAGACAGAACACACACTGCCTGGATGTGTTTATCTGCATCAACACATTCAGATAAATAACAGGGTGTAAAGACAGCAGGGTGAGGAAAGGGGTCAGGTGGAGCCCAAAGTCGGTCCTCCAGGGTCGGCACCCTGCTTGGTTTAGTTCTCTCCCTGGTTTAACACACCTGGATCAAATGATGGCTCATTAGATGGCCTAATAAATACATTGACAAGCTGAGGAGGTTGTTACTACCAGCAGGGAGGAATTAAAACATGCAGGATACCAGCCCTCCACTTTGGGCACCACTGAATTAGAAGTAGCAGTTGAATTTATTTCAGGCAGATTATTCTGTCATTTACCACTAAGTTTTGTAGACATTTTCAGTTGTGCTTCCAAAGAGGTTTTCTGTTGACGCAGTGATCCTTGTTTTCTCCTCAACTTCTAGGGTTTGCCGTCTATCTGCTATTGCCAGGAAAGCCCTGAAAGGCAAAACGAGCTGAACTCTGCATTCCCACCACTGTGGAACTATGGGATCCTCCACTCTGAGCAAGGCGGCGTCTCTCGATGCACTGCTAGTTGAATGCATTCACGCATTCGGTGAGAGACACACAAAATCTTAGTTGATGTGAAGAACATGACGTTTTGTGATGGGCTGTAAGCGTTGTCATTATTTCATGGTAGTTAACATTTCATGGGATTTCTTGTTTTTAAGCAGTTAAGCAGGTGGATGTTTTTATTTTACCCATTTCATTTTCTGTTTATTTTCCTTTTTTATAAAATCTGTGGAAATCTGTTTAGTTCACTCAGTTTTTAAAGCTGAGCTACATTAAAGTTTCAATAAAATAAGTCAAATACTTGTTCAATACTCTTTTTTTTTTTGCGCTTAAAATAAAAATTCTTTACAAAACTTTCTGATTTTTTTATTCCAAAAATTTCCCCACAATATAATGGAAAATGTAGCTGAATAATTCCTGACTTATTCTACCTTAAGTGTGAAAAAAACCTTTAAGAAAATGACCAACTTTAACCTTTCAGACTTAACATTTATGGTCAAAAGTTTCACCCAAGATGACACATTTTATTCATTACATAAAATGGACATTTTCAATAAGAAAAGATGAAACACAAAGTATTTTGTACTGAGTTTTGCTACTTGAACCTTTTCCGTTATTGTTTTAAAAACGAGCAATGTTGTAAGCTAATAACCGTGAACATAACACGTTTGATATTGCTCTAATAATCATTTTCTGAAATGATTTGACAAGTCGCACAATTTTTAGAAAGTTTGACTTTCGTCTGGTCAATCAGAAGAATGTTTCCCCAAAAGTCTTCAGGATCATCGAGGTTACTTCGGGATTATTTTGTAGACTGATAGATGCTAAAGACATTCTCATCTGTTTTTTCATTTATTTGGATTTTTTTTACCTGACTTCATACTTCATACAGATTTCTTAATTCTGCAGTTCTGGTAAAATCAGATCTGAATGGTGCAGGTTTCTAGTAAATTTATGAGTTTTTCATGATTTTTTTTTCCAACCAGATTGTTTTGGCTAGCTTTGTTTCCAAATTAAATCACTTAAAAACTACATTTTGTATTCATTCAAAGTTATCAGAAAAGGTAGTGAAAGTATTTATTTTTTTATTTGCCATCTGAGTATGGATGCACAAACTTTACGTCCAGATGTTCAGTCTTGAATCTGTAACAAGATCATCCTTCTTTGCTTGCTGACCCATTTGTATCACTTTCAACATCCTGAGACGGTAACAAAGCAGACTCCAGTTTCAAGGACTCATCAGCTGGTTGCTAGGGACTCATGGCTCCATAGCAACAGCAGCAGATCATTGTGGAGCAGAGTCGGTGAAGATGGTGTCTGGAAAACAAGGTAAGTTCACGGATTCCTCGTTGCATCTTCAGATCAGTTTGGTTTGATGATTCTGATGCGTTTACACCTGCAGGTGTCCTGCCGAGATTTGGTCCCTCAAAGAGGTGCTGCTGTTTCATCGTTCATGTATCTATCAGTTTGTTATGAGTTAAAATATCGGCTGTAGTTATGGTGGTGATTGCATGTTGAACCTGATCCCAGATTCCCTTAAATTCCCCTCATATTTATCGTGGATGCATGTCTTGTGGATTGTGTGTGATTTGGCAGAATCTTGGAGTTGGCGCAGCATAAAACCTCAAAAACAGTCTGGGAGACGAGTCCTTGGTGAGCAGCTCGAGCTTTTCTTTCCTGAAACCGCAGAAGGCCCCACAGTGACCTCTGCAGATCTGGTTAAGAGCTTAAAAACGTTCAGCTTGGAGACATTCGGTCACTGATCCAACCTTAAACTGCATCTAAAAAAAGCTAAACTCAGTCTGATTATTGATACAAGCTGTTTAACTATTCTTTTAGATTTAAAATGTGAAATTTCTTCCTCCTGTTGTGTGTTTATTTGAACTTCAAAGCTGTGTTTCATTGCAAAAACTCAAAAGTATTTTTGGTCTACATTCGAGAGTACACTTGAAATAAGACAAAACTAACTTTTCATCAACATATAGGAGTTTATTTTAAGTCAGTAACTCAAGTACTTGTCCTACTGGCAGATTATTTTAGACATAATCTGCTAGTGGACCTAATACTTTTTTATTCATTTTAAAGATGACCTTTAAAATGAATGAAACAGGCCTATACAAACCTGTTTATTGCACAAAATTATTCTTGGATAGTGAGATTTTAGTCTTCTCAGTTCTGTTTATTTAGAGCTCCTTTCTTAATGAGCCTCTGTTGCTTTAAATTCAAATAATCAGCTGATGGCTACAAACCTCTGACTCAACATTTACATTCACATGTGAAAATGGCTGTGAACAGGTATGCATCTTACAACTACGCATCTTTGAAAAGCAGAAATGTAGCCTCCTGCACAACCTAATATATTTGCATTAGAAACTAGACCAAAATTACTTAGTAATATTTTGTGTTTTTGCAGTGCAAATGTAGTTTTCAATTTAAAATGTCAAATTTCTTCCTCCTATAGTGCATTTTTTAAAAACTTTCTAGCTGTTCTGGACACTGTTTGTCCCTTTATTGATCAGTGAGAAGGTGAGCTGGGGCAACCAGGAGCCGATATGGCCCATCTCCACCGCCGCGCTCAAAGCTACTCCGACCGCAAGAATCCAATACCTGGCCCAGCACAAAAGAGACTTCTCAGCAAGGGAGGACCTCTGGAGGCAAGCAAGGCACCTGCACCGTTACTGATGACCGTCTGGAAAACGATAGAAGGGAAGAACTGCTTGTGTTTTGCTGACAGGCTTTCAGAGTCGCGGTAAATCAACATGTTTGTGTGGGGAGTTTTTCACAAAGTGCATGTAAGAGGCTGCAAAGTGGTGTTCAGGACCGACGCCAGGTTGGAGGCGATCTCTCCCCGGAGAGCAGTCCGGCTCCATCAGGGAGGATTGTAGGTAGAGTTTGTTGTTTCTCTGCCTCAGTGAGATTCAGGGTAATTTAATCAGAGGCCCACACAGGAAGGACCCCTGGTGATGATAATTACACTGGAGCAGAAGATAATAGGAGTCATCAGCTGGTTTGGCTTCAAGCAAGGAGATGAAAACATTTAGAGGGATTTTTTTCTGTTGAGATTTATTTATAAAGCTCTGCTTGCTAAAGGTCGGAGATACATCCATGTTATAAGAGAAATAATTACTCTTTCATTAATGTTAACGAAATATTGGCTAAAACAAGCTTATGTTTTTTGCTGAAAGTCTACTTGTAAGTTATTTTTCTTATTTTAAGTGAACTAAAATATTTACACTAAAAACTAGAACAAAATTACACAGTAAAAATGCCGGTGTTGAATTAACACCCAAAAGTGTCTATATGTGTCCAAGTCAGCTGGTGTTAAATTCAACACTACAGAGAGTCACATTAACATTTACAACNTGTGGTGTTAAAAACGTAAATAATTGACCCACAAGGTGTCAATATCAATCAAATCCAGTGGAAAATATTCAAAACAATACACAGAAAAAAAGTGTAACTTTTATTAAACCCATTTCAGTATATAGACCAATGTTAATTTAACAAAAATATGGGCGTCAATCTTTTAACACTTTCAAAAGTGTTACTTTAACACCAGCTGACTTGTTAATTCAACACCGGCATTTTTACTGTGTACTTGGTATAATTTCTGTTTTTGCAGAGTTGCACCTATTATAAGCAGATATTGCATAAAAACATGCATAACAATTGCTTAAATCACACTTTTATAAAGTCTTTATGATTAAAATCATTTTCTTATTTGAGTTAATGAGAATTTTCACATCATGTGTCAGGATATAGTCCTTGCTGTTTATGAAAAAGTAAGTACTTCCTGCCTTCAGGTGGTTTTCCACTCACACATCCAACATTAAACCAGGAGTTACATTCCACCATTGTTCCGTCTGCCTCCGCCTTCTTCCTTCACGCTCTTCTGTCTATGTGTCTGTACGACACATAATGGCCTCCATTTTCCTGCAGGAAACAAGAGGAGGAAGACGAGGAGGAAGAGGCGAGCGTCTTCAGGAAGACCAGGCATCCTTCCTCCAAGACGTCTCAGTATGAAAACACTCTGAGATTGTCAGCGCCCAGAGCCAGGAGCCGCGGCCCTCAGGAGCCGAGGTAAAAACCACAAACATGGAGGAATGTTTACAGTTCAAGGTCATGTGAACGTCACTGATCTGGTTTACAGGAGGGGATCTGAGGAGTTTACAGATAATTTTATTTTGTTTTTATATCTTTATTAGAATATGACACATAGACTTTAAAAACCATCAAACTTTGAGGTTTTTTAACAGAATTAATTATATATATTTTATGTGTTAGTAGAAATGCTGTCGATGTTTTGAGAGACTCCAGGTAAGGAAATATGAATCGCCCTTACAAAAAGAGAATATATTTACCAATGAGTTACTGGAAATATAATGGAATATATTCTAATATATTATTTTCTCTATACATTTTTTTAACATACAAAATGTGTATTAAAATATATATATAATCAAGTAATATATTTAAATATAGAGAAAAATATATTGCTGCTTTCCAAATATTGCTGTATATAATAAATCCCAAAATATATGTACCTTTATTTTTTATAAATATCCACTATCATGTATACTGAATTATACGGGAAAATGTATTGTAATGATTAATAATTTTAAATTCATCAAATAAACTTCATAAATTTGATTAATATATGCAAAGATATAAGGTTATTCAATGTATTTACTTAAAAATTACATAGAAATGTATTAGTTTATGTTTTCCAAAATCTGTCTTACAACAAATGCAATGTCAAGGCCCTTTACAATGAAATAATTTCAGTTCAGTCACAGTAAAAACACAAAATAACAGGTCTAAATGTCCTAAACACCTGAAATAAGGCTAAACTTGTTTTTCACGTAATTTTTCTGCAAAATATAGGATCCTGCTACCGTATTTTCCGCACTATAAGGCGCACCGGATTATAAGGCGCACCTTCAATGAATGGTCTATTTTAAAACTTTTTTCATATATAAGGCGCACTGCATTATAAGGCGCATAGAATAAACGCCACAGTTATGTTGCCATCCGTCCGGTTTTGAACGGGACATGATTTGTTCCGTTCATTACAAATATGGATGTCTAATAATAAAAATTGGTCCAGAGTTCTTTATATAGCATCTGCACTAGTCATTGTTTCACTCACGGTTTTGGTGTTGCGAAATTG
>CAEGAF010084306.1:0-53694 GCA_903067075.1 Micropoecilia bifurca | reverse complement strand
CCTGTGTCACTTTGGTTTTAAAAATTTTTGTGGGTACAAAACCCCCAATTTTACCCCCCACCCCCTGGGGCACCCCCCCCCCCCCCCCCCCCCCCCCCCCACCCACCGGGGTCCCGTGTCCTGCAGTCTGTCTCGCCTCCTGCAGGAAATCTGGTGTCAAAACAATGAGCCCGGCTGACCCCTGACCCCTGCATGTTTAGACGGCTCAGAGAGACAGACAGATGTTATCAGGGAGTCAGGCTGGGAGCTCGGCTCGTCTCTCTCCTCCTTGCATTACAGCCTGGATGACGGTTGGTTTTAGAAGGCGTATCGGCTCGAACGGCGGAGGCCGCCGCGAGAAGCTGGGCAGCGAGGGATGAATCTGTTAAAATTGAAATCTGTCTCTCTCTTTTTTTCTTCTTCTTCTTCTTCTTTTTAACATCTGGTTGCGTGTGATGTTTTCAGACCAGACTCCGACCCCAACGCGATTTCTGCAGAACTGTGAAGAGGTTGGTCTGTTCAAGGAGATCGAGGAGGAGTTTCTCCAAGCCCAGGAAGAGGAGAAAAACAAACAGGTACACAAACAAAGGATTTGCTTCTTCCTGCTCTTTGAAAACAAAAAGTCCCATCGACATGCGAGACACAGTGCAGACCTGTGCGAGTTTGCTTGTGGAGTCTGTGACGGTGTGCGCCCGGAGCGGCGTTTGTTTGCTTGCGAGGGGTGACAAAAGGGAGTCAGACCCAATTAGTCGACTGCAGATATCCGACCTGCTGCGGGAAAGACAAACCAGGCGATCACATTCTCCCCTCTAAATTAAACAGCCAGCCCTCAAACGCAAAGGCGCACGCCCTGGCGCTGGCTCTGGGTTCCGATTTGATCCGAGCCAGTTTGTTGCTTCTGCTTCGTCCTCTGCAGACGCTGTCTCATAATGGGCCGACTTGTATGAATCAGCAGCATCTAAAGCCCCAGCTGCAGCTTCAGCACCCTCCCCAGCCGCCGCTCAGTCATCCCCAGGCACCGCTGCATCATCACCGGGGCCATGGCCCGATGATGGCACCGAGCTGCAGCCTGGCCGCCCAGCAAGCTCTGTCCTGCTCCTCCGGCGCCTCGCAATCTGGATCGGTGATCACCCAGGCTCCCTCCACCTTAACACATTCAGGGTGAGTATAGCTTTACTTTGCTTTATATATAGACACACAGACGCTTGTGTTCCAAATGACATATCAGTGTCATATTTATTTGCAGCGTCTCGCGAAGGTTTTTATGAATGTTTTCACATTATGTCACCTTGCAACCACAAACTTGAATTTATGTCGTTGGGGTTAAATGTAGTAAATCAGCACAAGTTTAGAAAGGGCTTACAGGGGCAGTAGCTCAGGGTGCTGAGCTTTAAGGACCTCCAACCCCCCCAAAATTCTGCTTTTTAGTGTTGTGTATGTTTTACAAACTTTCCACTTCACACTAAACACATGGGCTCATTTTGCATGCTCTCAAATATTTGAAAATGATGACGTTATAGCACATTATTTTGGAACCAACATGGGCCCAGACTTTTTAATCCAACCGTCCGCCAATTTGTACCTGCCAATGGGTTGACCTATCTAACAATGGTCTTTAATTTGTATGAGAAAAAGTTTTTTTGTTTTTTTAAGGAAAGGGCTCTAATAGTGACCCCAACTTAGGGCCCCTTATTCTTCTAATTCCAGCAAAGGATGTAAGGCATAATGGAAAGTAAAAGAAAATAAAAATATTTACAAATGAAAATCTGACTAGCATTCAGTACCCGCTTGCTCCAATCCCCCTAAATAAAATAAAGTCCAGCCATTTTGATTCAAAGGTCACCTAATTAGTAAATATAATCCCCAGTAGTAATTGAACTCAATATAAACTACAAATATTAAAATTGTGTCTTTATTAAAAATTAAATATTAAGAAGGCCATTGTTGAAAGAAATTCCCGATAAGTCCTATTTAAGGTTTGGCTCTGGCCAAACAGCTGACATGTGAATGAAGGTGCTCAGGTGAGACCAGAACTAAACTTTCTGGCTTAAATGCAAAACATGTATAGTGGAAAACGAACTTTGTACCCCAATACTCTAATCCCTTTAATGAAAAAAATGGTTGTGCCAGTGTCATGTTATGGAAAGGAAATGAATCAAAGTGAACAGATAGACAAGAAACAGATACAAAAACCCAGTGAAATCAGTTTGTGGTTAGAATGTGACAAAATTTGGAAAAACCTATGATGTATATTTGCAAGACATTGTACTTCAATGTCTGCATAGCACATTGCACAACTTACACACTTTTTCTTTTCCTCTTGTGTTCCTTGTTTTTCACATGTTATAACTCATTCTGTCGGGCTCTGCATAATTCATTACCTCATTAATGAAGTGAGAGCAAGGAAGAAAAAGATCAAACATTTCATTCCAAGGGAACAAAGTGCAGATGGAGAACCGCTGCAGCATAACGCCCACTCAGTCCTGTTGACTCTACCCGCCCCAGTGCCCGACTAACCGCCTCTATTGTGTCTGTAAAAGCTCAGAATCAGACTGGAGTCTCTCAGCGCCCGGGCAGCTTCCTTGGCTCCCTGGTTATCACCCAGTTCAGCTGACAGATTAGAGGAGGTTCCTGTCTTTCATCCGACCAGCTCCCCAACAGCTGCTCCCACTCTGCCAGACAGTTTGGCTCTAGATTTGTTAACTCAGGAGAAACTCAATCTTTGGGATTTCTGAGAGCACAGGCACGCACTATGCTATAGACGCAAAGGTAGATTTAGAAGAACAATTAAACGGAGAGGAAAAAAAACATATCGGTTCTGCCCGAAGAAAATCATGTCCAGCGTTAGCCAAGTCATGAAATTAGTTCAACTTTAAAGCTATATGTTTTGAAATATTTGATCAAAACACAACTACAAATTTGAAAGCAGTTACTTCACTTGGTTGAAACACTGAGGGGACGGCATAAATCTGTGGATTACGCTATTTGTATTTCAAGAAGTTTTTTCGCTTTATTTAACAGTTTTTTAAAATTTGCTTCAGTTGGTGAATTTGCAATATGTTATCAATCAATCAGTCTGTACTTCTGCAACAGATTTCTAAATATGAGGTGTACTGCATAATATGAGACAACTCAGTACCACATGACACACAATAATTCCACATAGTAAAGTTACCAAGATAAGAAGATGCAATACAACACAATACTTCACTATATCATATACTATGCTCTAAAATATCATGTGATGAAATATGCAATAATCATGAGATATTAAAGTCACCGTAATATGTCATATGACACAATGCAATACAATACAATATGACATTATTAGATTCGAGTACACAGTGGACCCCCCACTTATTCGTTGCTGAGTATTCACAGTTGCACCTTTTCATGTATGTTTTTTCAGTGGAACATAACTTCAAATTAAAAGTCACCTTTGTGCAGATTCTTCTGAATAAAAATGAAGCAGCTTGGGAGGTTGAGATACCTTGGCGCAATGCTACTTGACATGACTGCTGTTTGTAAAGCATTCAATCCAGGAGCAGGATTTTATTTTCTTGACACTGATTGGCTGTTACCCAAAGAGCAGAGATAAGGACGACTGTTGTGAGCTCGTGTGATAGTGCTAAGATAGTTTCCGTTGTGCATATTAAAGTGTTTTTGATGTCAAATGTGTTTTTGATGTTTGAACTGTCAAAACAGGCTCTTGCAAGCATTTTTAGAGGGAGTGTCAACTATTTGCAGATTTTAGCTAATCAGAGGGCGTTGTGATCCCTAACGGCCACGGATACCAGAGACCCTCTGTGTATGAAGGTACATTTTGCTGTCTCTTTGCTGTTTTAGGCTTATTGCTGTCCAAATAGCTGACACGACGCAAAAGATCAGCAAATGAATACACTTTTAAAGCAAACCTGTCCCCACCAGTACAGGGGATTGCATCATTTGGATTTGTGAGATATATTTTTCCATCGCAAAAAACACAGAGGCTAAATGAAAAGTGCTTTAAGAATGCATACAGATCAGCAGTCTTACCTTATAATCTGAATAATCTTGTAGGTCCTGAAATAAAATACAGTGGCACTATCTCTAGAAAATAAAGCAGTTGTCTCTTGAACTTAAAAATGTGCCTCACATTCTAAAAGATGCTATTTAGGCCAAGCAGTTAGAATCCCAAGAGTTTTGAAAAAATACAGACATTTTGGTCTTTACATTCCACAATTATGTTTTGAAAACCTAAAATTATGTACTTGTTATTATAATTCCATTTTCCTAAATTGGGAAAAGAGACGCAATCTAACATCGTACTCGCGGGGAGACACGTCTTTCATCCCAAGTGTTCTATCTCCTGACCTACATATCTGACTGGATCACGCGAGGAACATAAACAAAACATCTGCTACATCTCTGCTGATGATTAGCTGAGTCAGTAGAATGAGCAGCAAACATCTGCCGTGGCTCTCAGGCAGGCCGTGACAGGACAATACGGAGAGAGAGCTGACAGTCAGTCACGACGCAGTAAATCAGTGCCACTCAATCCAGACGTTGCGTTAGTCAGTGAAACCAATAAAGTGTTACCGAACGTTGCCTGTACTATAATTCCGACCGTTTCCAGTGATGTGATGTTTACGACCCGTTACCATGGCAACCGGGTTTCTGAGCGTCTGACGACAGGCGGCGCAGAGCCGTTTTGGGTTCGCCTGCGCTTGGCTGTAAGTTCAAGGAGATGTAAATTCCCCCGACTCAACGATGACATCCTTGCCGATGTCATCAGAGCAGCAGCGGAGAGCCACGCTCTCCGACTGGCCCCCAGCCAGAACGGTTAGGTCAGCAGCACATGACACCCAACGTTCTGCATCCCTGCCGTGATCCCCGAGCCTCCATGCTCTCTTTCAATCTGTCACTTCTTTTAATATATTGTGTTTTCTTTAGTGTGTTTCATTTTTTTTTTATTTCACTGAACATTTTTTTTATTCCAATATTTAATCAGCATATTCTTTCCTTTAATGTCTGTCATGGTGGTGGTGTTGAAGTTCCTAAGTTTCAAGTAACAAAATATAAAAAACAAACAAAGATTCCTGAAGTTAAAATTCAGACTTGAAGTTATGGGCAACAGCTGATCAAACACGGAAACAGGGATATGCTTTGAAAAAAAAACATTTATTAAAATGTTAGAGATTTATTTGAAATATGAGAGGTTTCGAAAAGGGGTTAGTTCATGTTTTTTTATTACACTGCTTGCTCAGTGTACAT
Organism: Micropoecilia bifurca; assembly: GCA_903067075.1. NCBI lineage: Eukaryota > Metazoa > Chordata > Actinopteri > Cyprinodontiformes > Poeciliidae > Micropoecilia > Micropoecilia bifurca. The sequence continues at coordinate 48,462 of CAEGAF010084306.1, read as the reverse complement.
TTCCTATTTGTTTTTGTTTTTTGTATCTTTCCAAATATGGTATTTGTGCAGCACAAGGAATGTTTTTTTTAAGTTCTTAGAAATAAAGACGAACTTTCCAAAAATATGTTCAAGATCAAGATCTACCATCTTCACTGTTGTTGCTTATCGACGTCTGGCTATTTAAGACGGCATCTCTCATTTAATCATCTTTTATCCTATAGAATAACCACCGTCGTCATAAAGGCCTCATCCTGCCGTGAACATTTGTTCAAGTTTTACTAAACAAGTAGCTCCCAGGTGGACAAGGCCATAAATGTATCAACTTGTGCCTCTTTCTGAACTGGGGTCGATGAAACGCTAGCTGAGCAGAGCTTCCTGGGCTGACCTGTTTTTCTTTCTGTGTGACCGACCACAGGCCGGCTCCCGGGGCGCCGTCCTGCCTCCTTCAAATGCGGAACAGACACAGACAACCTCTGCCAGCCTCATTACCTGGCACCCTGCCAGACCCCGCCATGCAAGGGGCATCTGCTCAGCACATGACCGTAAGTGTCGGAGGCTTTGTTGTCGTGCTCACATTCACACAGTTTCGCCTGTGCACGATCGATTGTTTAAAAGTGATGGGGTTTAAAAGTGTATAATGTTTGACGTTCGGATGTATTTGTCGAAAGCGTCGGATATTAAACGGATCTGACAAAGACGGGAGGCCTTTCTGTTTTTTTAATAATGAGGTGATGTGTTATTTTCTTAGAGCTACAAAAATATTTGTGTCAATATTTTGTCTTCATCAGATAGAAAAGCAGATGTCTTGTGCAATGGGCATACCAGCTCCTGTTCAAAACCCGTCCTGTTGTTCTCCTCAGGTACCACTAACTGTCTTTGACTACTACAAATTCATCAGTGTTTATAAAAAAATAAGAAATCAGCTAATACATTTTTATGCACTCTAGTAGAATTAGATTGTTAACTTAACATACAATATTTTACAGCATACATTCTCACTTGGTTTAATACAGTACAATGCAAAAATTACATCACGCAATGTGATACGATACTGGAAATACAATACAATATAATGCAACATATGAGATCCGATAATGTGATTCAATATGATATGTTGAATCAGAATTAGCATTGCTTGTGCACACAAACAAGGAACTTAACTTTGGTTTCACTTTGCTCTCAACGTACAGACATTTAAGTACAAATACGTAAAAAATTATGTAACAAGACGCAATATGATATGAAGTTTTCTTTTCCGTGACTGACCACAGACCATTTTGACGCACTTTTGTGGGCAGTGCTGTAAATCTCGACGTACCACAAGTCACAATTTATGGCGCATTCCTCCAAGGGTGAAACTCAGATCTTGAAGTTACATTCGGTTTTTAGAGGACAGAAAGCAAATCGAGTTTGATCACTGCCACAAACATGTGCCTGCAGTTCATGTAGACTGACTACATCTGGCTGCTTTCATAAGATGCAAACTGCCATTCGACATGAGTCACTATCCCACTATCCTTTCTGGGAAATTTGAATTTCCCAGAAAGCTGGTACTCATCCAACCCTCATTCCTCAACATTTGGAAATCTCTTTTATAATTCCCAAATTTTGTTTGGAATAAGATGTCAAAAGTCTCACTGAGCTTTGATAGTTGGTTCTCAGAAAAATAGGTTGACAGTGAGTTTTATACAGTGAAGCCAGTTATCTTAACTTGTCAGTATAGATGAGAACTACCAAGATTTACCTAGCAGTAGCAACAAACAAGCATTAGCTTTCTTGGTCACAATCAAAAGTTAGCTATAGGTCACTCATATCCCAACATTTGAGCTAATTTTGCCTTAATTACAGATATCTGTATGATAAAGGGAACAAAAAGACAATGAGCAACCATGTGTCTAGGTATCACATGTCTGTTACTTAACATCCATAAGCTGCTGGATATATTTTTGTAGCTCAATAGTCATCCAGCAGCTCCCATCATTCCATAGTCACCTGATGTGATAGTTGTCAGGAAAAGTGTTGTCACTGCAGCTCGCCCCATAACTGGTGGAAAGTTCAGGGAAAAAGTCAAAGAATCTCACCTTTCACAGTCACATCTGGCGTTTAATGTCTTTACGCAATCAAGAATACCCAGAAGGTTGAGAATCCTTAAAATACCTGTTAAAATTGGGGTAAAAAAATGAATTATCTGGAGACCCAAGAGCTGTATTGAATACAGGTCCAAGAGCTGTATTCAAAACCAAACCTCTCTGAATCTACAATGTGTTGGAACCCATAGCCTTGGCTGTGAACATCCGCGATGATTCGGAAGTCAAAAGCTGGGCTTTTCATGCAGCGGCTTGAAGGCAAAGATGAGAAGCAAAGGCTACAAGTCCTTTATGGTGAATTTATTGAGTAGTCAGTGCATTAAGATCCATTCTTTTGGCCATAAAGTTAAACCATCCTGCAAGTGGCGACAAAGAGTGGCGACTTATCCTGGAAGACGGTGACTCATTTATGTATTTCTCCATGCTTTCGCTCTTTGTTTTGGGAAAGTTACATTAAGTACCTGCAGCTGGAATCTATTTACTAATTAGGCCTACCTACTAATTAGGTGACTTCTAAAGGCTCTTTGGTTCCTTTAACTTTACAGTGATCCACTACTTAATGTTGCCTTTTCACATAAATCAGTGATGATGCGTATTGAATCAGCTTGTGGTAGTAACATGAAAAAAAATGAGGAAAAGTTAAAGCAGTATCAACATTTTTGCAAAGCTTAGTACTGTTTCGCCCGGGCCTCCCGTATGATCTTAAACTCTTAACTTCTCCCCGTTCGTATCAGCACACCCGTAACAAAGTCACTCGTCTTTTCCGGATCCTCAGCACAGCACGTTGAGCTACAATCAAGTGTTATCAGGCGCTGTTCATTCCCAGGTGTGAAACGGGACACTGCCTCTTTAAAACCACAGGAGGTGCATTAACATGCCTCTGTTGTACAGTAACAGTGCACTCAGCTGAAGTGGAAAAACAAACATTTGACAAGTGGATCAGTGTTTCATGTGAAGTTTTATGTCTTCATTCACCGATCCTTCTAGACAGAAATATCAAAGTGGTGTGTCATCTAGGCCAAGAAGACCCATGATGTAATCAGCAGCCCCAGCGTCATGGTGTTTGTATGTAGTAAACAGAGCTGAAATACTCATGCCCCATCCTGCTACGTGTGTGTGTGTGTGTGTGTGTGTGTGTGTGTGTGTGTGTGTGTGTGTGTGTGTGTGTGTGTGTGTGTGTGTGTGTTTGTTTGACTGGCGGCCTGGCTGGCTGGTAAAGTTGGCACGGACACTTCGGTGACCTCATTCTTGGCAGCGACTAAATGTACCCTTTTTTGTAGCTGAATGGAGAAGAGAGACAGACACAGAGAAAGAGAGAGAGAGAGGGGGGAGAAAGACTGCCTCTTCTCTTACAGAAATATTGTGTAACAGCAAGCAGATAGTAATATTGGGAGTTGGGAGGGAGGTGATGTCATCCTCCAAACATGACCTCTCCCTATCTCGCTGAGTATGGGAGAAAGGTGAGATGAGGTTTAATTTAGCTCGTACAGTCGCTTTAGTCAGATGATACACGGGAATAATAAAGTGTGAAGGGATCAAGCTGCGAATGGCACCATTTGGATGAGAACACATTATCCCTCCTATCGGCGTTTGTCAACACCGTTGGCGATCGATAGAAGAAACTCAAATTATGGGCAAGATCTAATGGTTGTTTTTGTAAATACCTATTTTAAGACACTTCAAAAAGATATAAAAAAATATAAATACCTGTGTGCCCTTTGGGTTCAGTGTGCCCCCTGGTCACTAATGCGTTCACACTAAATCAAGAGCGTCCTATGCAGATCTAACGATGACCTACAGACTTAAGGCGAATTTGAAATATCTAATTTTTGTGTAGTCAATCAACATTTGCAAAAATATCAAAATAAATAAATCATTTATTCATGATTTATTTTTCTTTTGTGGCACATGACAGGAGCTCACTTCAAAGTAAATTAGAAGAATAGAAAGGCCAGTTTAAAAAAAATAAATAATTTGCACAAGACAAAAAAACTGTGTCATCAGTATAACTATGGGATTTACAATTCTATTATTAAGATGCAATGTTAATAATAAAAATTGTGAGATGAATTGGTCCAAGGACAAAACCATAGGGAACACCCTTGGGAACATACAAGAAGGTTTTCTTAAATTTTTCTTTCCCAGCAATATTAATTTTCTTTAGCTATTTTTAGGTGAGACATAGCTATGTATAATTAGTTACATAAACTAATTATTAACTCACAGTATATATTATTTATTTATTATTTATTTATATTTTTTGGGGGTGATCTGGGGGGAGGAGGGGGTAAATAAAACTCAGAAAAAAGGTCTGGTCAACAAATGATCAAAATTGTGACTGAAATTTTCTAATGAAAACACACATATTCACATTTAGCTTGTTTCAAGATTAACTACGCATTAAGTGCTATTATTTGCACATATACACAACTGATATAAAATGCTAACCAAATGAACTAACGATACCCTTACTTAGTCTTACTTTTACCCTTATCGTGCTATGCTATGCTGACACTCTGTCTGCACCTGTGAAGATTCGCTCGCCTCACCAAAATGTTCTGTTTGGCGTGACTGAGAGCACCTTGACAAATTTTTTTTTTTCACAAGCCTGACGGCTTATTCTTTGATTAATTCTCTTCCTGTGCTCAGAGACCCAAACAGACAATGGGGCATCATTACACTCATCAACACCCAGGAATGCTCGCCATCAACAATCCTGTGACATCCATGGGTCACATGATGGAGATGATGTCACAGCGCCACCACGCCCCTCCACTACAGCAACAGCAACACCACCATCCTCATCATCCCCACCTCCCTCATCACCATCATCATCACCACCAACCCAATCAACCGCCACAGCTTGCAGCTCCGCCCCACACCTACCAGCAGCGATGCCACGCTCCACCTCCACAGCACCTACGAAGCACTCAGAGCCTCCAGCTTCACCAGTCAGGGAACGCAGCACACTCTCATTCTCACCAGTCACCGCCATCACGCCTTCACCAGAACTCCCCACCTGCACCCCCACTCTCCGCCCCACCACAGGTGCAATGCGTTAACACAAAGTACACAGACTCTGTTGGTGTTGTATTTGTGCTTTCAAGCAAAGTGATGCTACTTTCCAATGTTTTTTTTATTTTCTTCAGTTATCGCCAGTTGCACAACAGATGCAACCGTCCCACTCTCAGCATGCAGCACAGGCAAGCTATAGCGGCAGCAGCAGCAGCAGCGGGGGCAGCGGTGGAGGGGGAGGAGGAGGAGGAAGAGGCGGCAGCCGTCGAAGAAGATCCGCCGAGCAGGACCCCGACGAGCGCAGGCAAAAGTTCCTGGAGCGCAATCGGGCCGCAGCAACCCGCTGCCGACAAAAGAGGAAACTGTGGGTTTCTTCACTGGAGAAGAAGGCAGAAGAGCTTACGCACACAAACCTTCAGCTGCAGGTGGGCAAACGCTTTGCCTTTTGCGAGGCTCTAAGACTGAAAGAATGCAGACTTGAAGAATAAACTTCAAAGTATTTGATTGGGATTTAATGTCATAGGTAAGGGTATTTCTACAAAGCATCACACTTATCATATCTATCTGCATCCCCAGAACGAGGTGACGTCACTGAGGTCAGAGGTTGGCCAGTTGAAGGGGATCCTGCTGACCCACAAGGATTGTCCCGTCACTGCACGGCAGAGGGAGGCGCAGGGGTACCCCAGTGAGTAAAACCCCTTACCCTGCACCTCTGTCTAGACAGCCCAGCAGCTTTCCCAGATCATCATCAATGACCGCTGAGGTTATTGTTCAGGCACATTGTTCCTTCATAGCGCTAACAGACGAATGCCACATGGCTGCATGTTGTTTTGCTATAATGAAGCACTCCTCTGTTCATTCAGAGACCTTAAACTGTGTCCTGCAGCACTTTGGAATAAAATCAGCTTCTAACCCCACGTTCTCCAAATATTAGAGATGCACTTTTTGTTCCTCAGGAGAGCCGATCAAACACTTAAGATGATCCGTCATCTACATTTACATTTCAAAGAACCGTACATGTTGCACTCCAGGCAGGCTAAAGTGTATGTCCAACATAAACTTTAACTGACTGTCATGACGAAAGATTTACAAGCAGCTGTTATGCAATGATAGCCTGTGTTATATTCATATATTTCTATTCTTGTCTTTTTACCTGTATGTACAGTATTCAGTTGTTAAAAAGAATAAAAAAGAGATGTTTTCATATGACCTGAGCTGTATTTGGTTTTTATTTGTCTGTTAAAACATACAAAGCTCAAAAAGCTCAATCCGGCAGCGGACAACCCGAACGTTATCGGTGACTTTGACAGATGTCTCTGTGTCCAGCTGCAGGGGTGAGTCCAGAAGGGAGTCCCACCCCTGCAGACCCTGAGACTCAGCCACACGCCATCCAACACAACAGCGTTTCCACCTCCTCGACAGCCGGATGTGACAACAGGCACAGCCCCCTCTCTGGACTCTAACCCCTGCCCCCGCTACAGATAATAGCGCTGAACTCGACGAATGGATTCGTAAATCCATACGGACTCAAAGCTATTTTACCGGCATCATCAGCAGCCCTTTTGTTTTAATGTCAGGTGCTAAAGCAAGCCTTGTTTGCAAAACTCTGGTGTCAACTTTGACTCTTGTGTTGATGAGGAAAATATCTGGGGCCGTTTACATGAATCCAACCTGCACTTCTAACTCACGGGTGATCCAAACACAGACAATCTCTGCATGTTTTGCACTAACTTTAATAAAACAACTCCTGAGGTGCCTGCAAATCTATTCATATGTTTATGTACACATGTTGGAGAAAGAATATGTTTTACAAAAAAAGAAAATAGAGTAAAATAGAGTCTACCTGGGTTTAATTTAATCTAAAAATAAAATTATGGGAGTTATTTTTGTAAAGGTAAATCCCCTCCAAACACACCATTTCCAAAAACGTGGTGGTGGTGGTGGTGGCAGCATCATCTCGTTAGGATGTTTTTCTTCAGCAGGAACAAGAAAACTGGACAGAGTCGAAATGGAAATGTGGAGGGAGCTAAACAAGCCAGCGCTGAATGAAAACCTGCTTGAGACTTAACCGTTGAGAGACTTAATGCCATAACTGCAGAAAAAGGACAGCTAAATGCAATCTCTCCTCTTCCTTGGTACATTTCTACGCTGCTTTATGCTGTTCTGACTCATAAAATGCAGTGAAAGTGTACTGAAATGTGAAAATTTCGAGGAGTATGAGTACATCTTGTATTTTTTTTATATGTAACTAACTTTGCAGCTGCTGGTTGCACACCTTATGCCTTTTGTTTTGAAGCAAAAAAAAATCATTTCAATGAATAATACAACTGTATTTGTTTATTAATAAGTAAGCCACTTCTTCACAAAATGTTATTTTAAACATTGCAAATGTGTTCTTGTAAATAAAGTCAATCAAAGCAGAACTTTGTGTTCCATAGCCAAATGGAAAGAAAGATTGTAAACTGGCTTTCTTGAAAGGCACCTTTTTTTTTTTTTACATAATGAAATTGTCACCTAAGTGACTACAAACTGCAGTTCATGTCTAAATCTCACTTAGCTGATTCACGTTTCAACCTAACATTTTGTACTGTAAATATATGGACTGTGGTTGTAAATCTAATGCCAAAAATAATAATAATCATAATAATAATAATAATTTTATATATATAATTCTGTTATCTTCACGTGGTTTTATGTCATTTTTCATTCATGAAAATTAATGGGACGTTTGGTTGTTTGGGGGTGAGAATTTGCATGAGGAACTGTTGCGGTCCACTCTGCCCCCTAGCGTCCATTTGGGTGTAGCGGTCTTGTGACCACAGTAACCGAAAAAAACTGAAGCACTTTTAGTTTTTTTTTTCCAGAATGCCCTCATAAATATTTCCTAACATATTGTTGCACAAACATTTTAAAGTGGTGTTTTCCCTTTTGTTCCAATGGCACGTCATTTATATTCAAGTATGTACATGTAAGTGTTCAAATCTTTATTTCAAACAAGGAAAACTTTCATGTAAAACATTGAAAATGAGTAAAGATAAACTTGAATGATCGACTCTTTGACCTTCTCGTGGTCTTAAAATACTTCTTTGTCTACAGATTTTTGTCTGTTGGGACTAAATGCTGGAGGCACTCCACCTTGTTGACTCAAACAAAGACACTAACCATTGCCAGATTTCTCCAACATTAACATTGTTAGAGCCTCACACACAATTTAGGTTTTCCTTTAAACCTTTAGATTCATTGTTGCACCTTCTGAAATACAAACGGTAGTCTACGTTTAAGCTCTGAATGACAGACTTTTAAAATATGAATAGTTTTCAGCAGTATCGTCATCATGAATGGACTTTGAAGCCTAAAGGTTACAGTATGACATTACATGAAAAATAATAATAAAAAAGAGAGACTGCAGAGTCCAGATATCAAAGCTGTTCTCTTCCAACATGTGTTTCACCTGTCCCGTGTGGGTACGGAAATTTACACTTCTTTTTTGCTTTGCCAAAAAAAATTGATAGATATAGACACAAAGTATATCATACATAATTACATTGTCCAAGAATACTTCCATTACAATTTAGGCACATTGTTGGAGACATATGCTCCCAGCAACTAGTTTATGCGCAATCTTGAGGTGTACACACTTGTTCACATAGGACACCCAGTGCGCATACTGATCTCCTTGTGCTATTTTGTGTTTTGCTTTCTACGTAGTATTAAGCGACATTGTTATTTTTACAAAACATATAAAACATAATACAAATAGCAGGTATTTACCTGCCAACCAGCAGCCCTCATCACATACTGTACAAATATTAGACAACACCATGTCTGTGAACTGGGTATTAGCACCATCGCTGAAATCAGTGGTACAACATCCAATATGTGCACACATCCACTCATAAAAAAATCACATATGTTGAGACATTCTCAGGTGCAAGGAAATGAAAGAGGAAAAGGCCTCATTAAGGAAAAAGGAAGTCTGAGAAAATGGACTTCCTCTGGAGTCTGAAACGATAGTTATGAACTCAGCTGTGCTACAACTGAAGGAAATTGTTCTCGGTAAATAGAGTCAACCAAAAACAAATGTTCATGGCCTGGTTTTGCAGGGTGTATACAGTGAAAAACAGTTGTTTTTTTTTTTCAAAGAATTCAACTTGGTCAACATCAAATATTTCTTTCTATACCATGCATTTCCATGTATTTTTGCGTTAGTCAGAGAATCTCTGCATATTGCCATCTCTGTGAACACCACAGCTGTCTAAAAAGCGGTCACAAGGGAACTCAATGAGATCCCCTTCCTCCATTGGAGCAAGCCGAGCTGACCGACTGCTCTGGTAGCTGGTGAAGTCCGTGGAGACGGAGGTCGCTGCCACCGTGGGACGGAACGGCCTCCTGGTGGAGTACATGTGGCGCACGTGGACGGCTGACTTCCTCTTCTGCAGCCTCCTTCTGAGGCTCCGCCCAATCCAGATGCCACTGATGACCAGCAGCAGCAAAGCATTTCCCACCAGTGTCACCACTGTCACCAACTGGAGGTCAGACGTTAGATAAGTACTGCCCTGACGGCTGGCCGCCTCGGGGAGGGTCACCAGTCCTGCACAGTGGTCACGGGGTGCCACGTGGCACACAAATCCGCCAACTACTCCTTCCACGCAGACCACATAGGTCACCCCCGAGGTGAGTTCGCGGAGGGTCACAGAGCGAGAATCTCTTCCGGCGTAGACGTAACGAGGGAAACGGTCCGGGTTGCCGAACCGGTCAAACAGAATCCGGTAGTGGACTTCGTGTAGGCCCGGTCTTGGTCCCCGTGAGTAGCGATGATGATCTCTGCTTGTCCAGTAAACGGTGGCAGTGCTGGATGTCACCTGATCAACTGAAACATTGGTGATGAAATGTCGGTTGAACACACAAGGATCTGAGATAACGGGCGGTGCCTCGTCCTGATCTGACCTCAGGAGATCAAACTTTTCTCCTGGCTGGACAGGCTCTCTGGTGCTGAGCCATGTGTTCGTTGGATGACTTGGTTTGGACATGACTAATGGACCAATCTTAGGGATAACATTTGATCTGTGGCTTCCTTTGGTACGTCTACCAGCTGCCTCTGTAGCAGGTCGTGACTCTTTCTTTGTTTTCTTTCCTTTCAGGATAGAAGGTTCTGCTGCTTCCAGACCACCTTGGTCTCCTTGGATTTCTACCTCTTCCTGGCCACCTCTTTTCCTTTTCTCCCCTTCTCTCCTCGTCACTGTCCCGCCTCTGTTAAGCTGTCTTAAACCTCCTCTTTTTCCTAATTCAGTTTTATTTCTGTCACCTAGCTCCATCCAGTTCTCCTCACCTTTCCCCTCTCGATCTAACTTTGTTCCGTCTTTCCCATCTAGTTTCTTACTTAGGCCTTCTCCCCGACTGTCCTCAGACCCAGATACACTCTGACAGGAATGGTTCCAGTTCCCAAGGGGATGCATCTGGGAGCTGTTCACATAGTCCAGATATTTCCCCCTCAGAGTTTCCGGGTAATGGCATTGCACAAACACAGTCAAAAGCTTTCGCTGAGAATGAGCAGCAGCCATCCATCTTTTCAAATCCTCAAGGCGACAGTCGCAGGTCCAGTTGTTGCCGTGAAGATCGATGTTCTGAAGAACGCCGTTGAAGGCAAAGATCTCACCTGACAGACTGGTGAGAAAGTTGTTCTTCAACCTCAGCACCTTTAGGTGTTTAAGCCTGGAAAAGGCGGAGGGGTCCACGCTGACAAGCCGGTTGTGACTGAAGTCCAGCACCTCAACCCTCTCCAAAGGGTCAAACCATCCAGCGTTAATTTCCTCCAGCTCATTGCCATCAATCAGAAGCTCCCTGAGGCTTGACAGTCCCCTCACTGCGTCTCTGTCCACGCGAGAAATCCTGTTGTTACTGAGGGAAAGTTTGGACAGCTTCTTCAGGTTTTGGAAGACGTGGTTTCCGACGTGCCGGATTTCATTTTCGGACAGCAGCAAAACGGTCAGAGATCTGAGGTGGGAGAAACTCAAAACATTAGTGAGGGCCGGCAGCTTGTTGTGGGCCAGGTTCAGAAAGCGCAGGTTGGTGAGTTTCAAGAAAGCGTTTCTGTGGATGTGATGCAGTTTGTTGTGCTCCAGGTGAAGGTACTGAAGGTTGGCCAAACTTGTGAAAACAGAGTCCTGCAGAACCTCTAATGAGTTACCATCCAGGCGCAGTTTAACAAGATTATCCAAGTTCAAGAAGTTCTCCGGCAGGATTTTCTTAATGGCGTTGTCATTCCCATAGAAAGTAGACAGTCTATGCAAAGATTGCAAACTCCCAGCAGGTAGAGCTGTTAAAAGATTATGCCCCAAGTAAAGCTCCTCCAGCCTGGACAGTTTCTCGAATGCTTTTGGGTGAATGGCTGCTATTTGATTGTACTGCAAATTCAGCCTTACGAGCTTACGGTACTGTGCGAAATCTGAAGCGGAGATGTTCGTGATGAAGTTGCCCCCAAGGCTCAGGATCAGCGCATCTTCGGACGCTCGCGCGCCAGCTTTGGGCACGGCGCGCAAGCCGCGGTTGGCGCACGCGAGGTGCAGCGCATGCACGCAGTCGCAGCGCTCGGGACAAAAATCCAACACCGGGGAGGAAGAAGAAAACCCGCCGAGCGACAGCAGGAAAAGGAATATTCCCACCGAGGAGGAGCCGCTGGTGTCCATCTCCACATTCGTCGTTCAGGTGTGGGCGCCCCGCTCCTCCGTCATGCCGCGGAGCGACCCCTCCATGACTCACGCCGTGATCCGAAAAGCGGCGCACAACTCAGGAGCATTTGCGCCGCACGCGTCAAAAAAAGCAATGCCATTAGTCCAACGTGCTCTGGTGCTGCTCACCTCCCGAATGCATCCTCCATCCCCCCCCCCCCAAGTGGTCATCTGCTGCGAATTACAGAGCACGCGCGCGCCCGCGCACACACACACACACACACACACACACACACACACACACACACACACACACTGAAGAAGTCCCTCCCCTGCAACTCTGCGACCCTACGGGAGCCAGATGTGAACGCCTCGTCTCTTTTCGCGCGAGATTCAGCACCCCGCACGCGCGCGTCCCCCGGAAAAGCGGAAGACTCTCAGACCGACTTTTGAGCGCGCGCGCCCCCCGCACCTAATGAGGGGTGATCCAAAGCGGACGGCGGAAGGTTTCCTTCACACGGAACTCCAGGAGAACCCCCCTGAATTTATTTAATTTTTTTTTTAAATTTAATTCCCCAAACGGATCCCTGTTTTTTTTTATAACACTTAACACCAGTAAGACAATCCTAGCATCAGTTGACCGTGAGGTGTGTCTTTTTGTCCCCCAGCAGAAAGCCTTCAATGCACGCGCGCTGTACAGTAACTATCATCTCAAAGTCTGTAATGTGATTTACATTCTTTCATTAAAGCGTCTGTTTGTTGGGGGAGTTGGCGGGAGGGAGGAATAAGGAGCACAGATGGTTCGCATTTGTTTTGAAGAATTAAGAAGGGCGTGATGCTAGACTGCTGGAAAGACTTACCGAATGTGAATTAGAGAGACGCAGGGAGCCTAAATACAGTCTGAGGGGGGCGGATGAATGTTTAATCCACAATTTTACAGACAGAGAGGAATGACTCAACCTGTCGGAACCAGATGTTTAGCTCGCAATGACAATATATCTGGACTTTTATGATAAACATGGGAGTCAGTGGTTTGGAGACACGATGCCGACTGGCTCCGCAGCTCTTGACGTTTTTTTGTCACATCCTAACCCATAAACGCCAATGCAGCGTATCGAGACTTTACACTGACTCAAAGTAGTGCAAGGAATCAGGTAGTTACCAAGACAGTTGTGATTTTCAATGAAGACGGAAAGATAAAAAAAAAAAGATGTAAAATCCAGTGGGCTATATATTTGGGTTTCAGGGCTCAAAGGATTAAAAAAGGTTTGATGCATTTTCTTGTAAAGTTAACAACAGGTAGCTTCACAAGAGTCTCACCAAAGTAGTTTAAATTTAGATTGGAGGGGAAAAAAGAAACTGCTATATTAATTTGCAATAATTCGGTGCAATAGAAGTCTATATTTACATCTAATGTGTTGATAAAAATGTTCAGATCATAGATATTTGACGGATACTATTAAGTTTATATAGTGATGCTGAGAGTGAATAATCCAAGCTAAAAAAAAACATATACTTGACTTATTTATGTAATTACTATTAGTTGATATTATTTATTTTATTAAAAATGTATTGTTCATTGTTATTATTATTATTATTTGTTTATTGTGTCTCATCAGTTCTTATTACTCACACACTGTTTCAACTGCAGATTTGCTGATGAGTTTCCCAGGTTTCATGTTAATGTCTGGGACTCTGAGAACAAAAAGCATCTGAAAGCTGCATCAAACTAAACAACAAAAAAATGTTCAAGCACATGCAACACATCTCCAGATCCTGCTTCCACCCCCTTCCAGATACGAGTGATGCAATGATTTCCAGAGCCTATGTGTTTGGTTGAGTGTTGCTGATTTTTTTTACTTTCTTTATTTTTTTTTCGTTGCATTCCCAGCACATGTTGAAAACATTCCGTGGCCAGCAGTATTCCCATGCATAGCTTCTGCTACACATCACCAGACATTATAGACTTGTGAGTGTCTGTGAGAAACAGATAGAAATACAAACCCAAGGGGAAGCCCACCCTCCCCTCCCCCTCTTGTTTTTTTTTTTCCTGGAGGTCATTTCCTGTTTGACCATATCCATGTTATACTGATCTGGATGTCTTCTACTCTTTCTCTCTCTCACTGTCTTTGTGTGTGTATCTGTCTGAGTTTCTGTCAGGTCCATTTTGGTCTTGCTCCCTTAGGGGACACAGTTGGACCCAGATTCGGCAAGTCCGGCGTTCATGTGTTTTTTACTGAAGCAGCCTGAATTGTCCCCAGGATTCAGAGAAACAAACAAAAGCTTCATCTTCGTCCCACTTCTTAATTCAAGATAAGAAGTAACTCCCGCATCTATAGAGGAACAAAAGGAGCATGATGCATTATTGAAGGAGTTCCACTGATGGAGTAACTGATCCAGACGGCAGATTGGCTGTCTGGGCTGACCCAGATTCACGAACACACTGATAAACAAAGAGAGACTCCATGGAGAGGAGTGTGGTGAATAACTCTCAAAGTTGTGTTTTGGCTTATACAATAGCAAAAAGTATTCGTACCCTTTGAATCACAAACATTGACGTATTTGTTGCAATTTTATGGCACAGACCAGCACAAAGTGAAGGTGTAAGAGCAAACGCAAATCTGGAAGGAGTGTGGCGCAGCTGGAAACTCAAGAAGAAACTTTTCAACCTACACGCAAAACTCTTAACATGGTAGAAAACTTATGTGTTTCTAATATAACTTTGCACGAATGTACACACCCTACAGTTAATTAAGTTGTAATTTATATTGCTGGATCCAGCTTTTCCGTGTCAGTGCTGGGTTTCACCCCGGGGGGATTCAGGTGCCGAAACATTGTAATATTAATAGGAACTAAAGGGATTTTCAAGCAATCTCTAAGCTCCCAGAGTTAGAAAGATCAGTTGACTCAGACCTATTGAAGAAGCAGATGGTTGGGGCAGGAAGAGGAAGTTTAAGTTTCAGTCACACAAGCTCATATTTTTCCTTCGCATTAAACTTTGTCAAACTTGTATCCAAGGGAATATTACAAGGGGTTGGGGGATGTTGCTTTACTGGTTATTCTTGGAAATACTTTGGTGTGTTTTTTAGAGCTTGGTGATGCATTACAACAACAACAACAAAATCTGAGTTAATTTTTGGTCATTTATCTACGTTTTTGTTTCCAGTTCAGCGACAGCTGATACCCAATGGGACAAGCAGTATCTCTCAAAAATAGTCATACCCAGTGATCTTATCCAAATTATGTTGCGTTGCAGCCCCAAAGTTCAATGTACTTCATTGAAATTCCATGTGTTAAATCCACACAAAACGATATAATGACGTGGATACAAAGAATAAATGTGTAGTTTTAAAAATTGCAAATAAAATGTGAAAATCGTGGAGCGCATTTGTATTCGGCCTGCAAGAGTCAACATTTTGTCGAACCTTTTACTGTAATTCCACAAAGTCTTTGCAAAGATTTTCAATTTGATTTTAATATGGGTTGTTCTATCCAGCAAAATCCCAATGAAAACATTGGAGTTTTGTGATTGCAACATAAATAGTTAGGGGACGGTGGGGGGGTTAAGGGGTATAAATACTTCTTACAAAGCAAAGTGTTGCAAAAGGTATGTATTATATTTCTCTATTTCTGGTGCTTCAGTCTTGCAATCAAAGAAGACAAGACTTGGTCATTTCGTTAATGCCACGCCGGAAGTTATGATTGGTGTGGATTGTTGTAACCTAACCAACAGAGAATGATAGAGGATGGCTGCTTTCTGCAACCACAAATTAAAATCATGTCAACATTCTGTCACTGTTGCTTCAGCAATACGAATGAGCCAACGCCTTGTGAGGCTTTTAGACCACTGACGCTTCAACTTCATCTTTGATTTTCACGCACACAAAATGGCTTCTTTGTTCTGGTGCCTGAGTATTATAAACAGAACCGTCTGATAAAGTGTTGCAGGTCAGTGATAGTTCTTAAGTTTGGATGTTTTGACTCTAGTTGAGGATAATTTAGTCGGTTTAAGAGAATTTTACATCTAAAACATTTTTACCTTTGCATAGAATATTGTTTTGTAAAACAAGCGATGGCTACAAGAAGGTATCTACATTTATATAGTTTTTTGAGGTATTACTGAACAGTCACAAGCCAAAATAAATGTTTGGCACTGAGAATGAAAACGACGATAAAGTCCGAGAAGCTGTGACAAAAATTACACAAAAAAATTACACTTGTTTGTTTGGTGATTGCGTTACAAGACGTGTGATTTTGTAGGGACCGAAAATCTTTTTGAGAATAAGTGTTACAGTTCCACGTTTAGCTTTAACTCTCGGATGTCATTCTCTGCTGAGACGGTGCACAGCGGAGGTTTCCAGATAGACGCCGAAACAGATGGCATTTTCTTTCATCTGTTGAAAGCACATGTGGACGAATCCAGGCAGATTCATCGTCTGCCACCATAATGATTCATTGGACGCTTCAAAATCCACACAAACCACCAAGAGAGCCTGCTGTTCTTGGTTTCATCTCACTGTGCTAACACATGCGAAACAACAAATCTCCAGCTCAACGTTTGAAAAGCAGCACAGCCTCACAATTTCACAAAATAGAAGCCCATGAAGCTTCAAGCAGCTACGAAAAGTGGCAGCGCAATGGCGGTTCTTTTTAAAAATTTCATATAAAACGAAAATAAAAATTAATTTACATAATCTTCTACTTTCTACCTGCTGAAAATTAGGTCACCTCCTTTTGACTTTGCTATTATTAGCCCTTCAGCTATAAACTGGAATTTATTCTCTGGAGGGCTAAAACCTTAGTAGGTCACTCCACACATTATATTCATTTACACCCTAAATATAAACAGAGAATTACCACACATGCACTAACAATGCAACCAAGAAGAGGATTTGTATTGCATTTTACACATGTACAATAGTAGAAGAGCAAATAACGGATGGAGAAAATATTGCACAGCATTTATTACTGATCTTTAAATTCTTCTTGGATCTTCGTACCCGGCTTCTTGGGGTTTGAAGCTTTCAATTTATTGTACATTTTGTTTCACTGTCAAAAACATACATGCACCGCCGCTAACATCTGGGTAAAAGTCTTGCAAAACATTTTGCAACCTTTGCGGTGCTTCTATTATTACACTGGTTAGATATTTGACCACCGACAAGAGGAAGTTGTGGAGCTTATTTAAATCAATTGGTTTTCTGAGACATGGTTTACAGCTTTTCTCTGGGGTTAAGGTTAAGGTCCGGGTAATTTCAGAAGCTTTTCTGCTTCATCCATTTGAATAACACTGTTCGCCTGATGTTGGCTTTGCGATTGTTGTCCTTCTGGAGCCTCCAGCTGTTTCCATGTTTTGAATATGAAGCCATTAGGTTGATGCTCAGGTGAATCAGATGGAGGCAGTCCTTTATCCTCATTATTGTGCTCCATTGAAAGACTGAATAACACCAATGGCAGATAAACAGATTCTCAGCATGATGCAACCACCACCATGCTTGACAACTGGGATGATGTTCTTTGGCTTTAAATTCTCGCCTTAACTCCAGAAAGGTATACTTGTTGCCAGTGTGGTCAAATAGACCAATCTACACTTACCATAAACTCTCTCAGATTGCTTCAGACTCTTTATGTGAGCAGCTACACATTTTTGTCAACCTGTGCAAAGTTGATTTTGTTCAGGTACTGATGATCCCGTTTTTGGGGTTAAATGGTTGGAACTTTGACAGCATAGGTAAAAAAAAATACAAATATACAAATAAATAAATAATATGATGAGTCACCATTTAAATTATATTTGGAGGCATCAAAGTATGGTGCATTACTCAAAGTGAGTGACATAGTGAAAATATCGCAGGGTCTCTAGATTCTTCAAGTTCATCTGCCCCCCCCCATGACCTCTGACAAGCAGGAAACAGTTGACACAAATTTCCTACTGCCTTACCTGTTAAAATGCCAGAAAAGAGATGTGGCTGCATTTTTGCATGCATATATTTGTACATTTATCAATATAAAATAAACCATTCTAGGCCAAAACGTACATGCAAGGATTGAAGGAGGAGGAGAGAAAAGGTTCAAAAGGAGAAGATGTGAAATTTACATGAGCAACAGCTGCTGCAGTCATTAAGTGCTTCTGCCTTAGCTGGGCTGACGCTAAGGCTTCCAAAGCTGAGATGGAGTATTACTGTGTGTGTGAGTGTTTGTTGTTGGACAGATATGTGTGTTTATGGATGGTGAAAGAGATTTTCCTCAGAGAAGATAACACAACCATCAGGATGTACCACGCACATGCCAAAATGTTGGATAACTGATGGACTGAGAGTGAGAGGAACACCTGGGCCCCATGCCTGCAGCCATCTACATTCCCTGCTCAGCTAACCCCCCTCCCACCCCACCCCAGCTGGTTCCCATCACAGACAGGAGGGAAAGAGGCCAGCACAGACAGAAAAGGACAAAATGACAATGATCTCTCCCTTATCAAAACAACGAAAGTATCTTCACCAAGGTCAGTGCTGGATAAAAATAAAAAATTGAGTTGTTTTTTTTTAGGTTGGTTGCTGAATGCACTGCGCCATGCAACATGGGAATTGGGATTTCTATTTAGAAAAATCTCCAGTGTCTGCTGCCTGACCTCCTGGGGTCGCGTTTGGTTACAGAGGCCAACGTGTTGAACGACCAGATGAGGGGAGGGCAAACCTTTACAGCTTCGGTCAGCGCTGGGAGAGCAAACAATGGAGGGAACGGAGCAAGGAGGACGGGAGGTAGTCCACATCTGGAATAAATTACAGAGCATGCAAAGGCCTCGTTGAAAGGAGAGAGCGGAGGGGGAGATAAAGGAAAAAGTAGTGTAGTATAGTGGATCGTGTGTGTGTGTGTGTGTGTGGATTGAAAGGCAAGATGCTTTGAACTCAGAGCCCTGATAGAAAGAGTATGAATAGCCATAATCAGTCTCAATCACTTAATGACACTGGCATGGCAGATTGCACTGACATGTTAAGCCCGCTTAGCCGCTCACAAGATAACCCTCAGGATCCTAAACACTCAGAGCAGCGCGAGATATGCAGGGAAACACAGTGGGATAAAAGCGATCCCAAAAGTGACCATATGGACATGATCTCGGGATTAGCGTCGCTCGGCCTAAGTCGGTGTGGTACAAGCAACAAACAAGAGCGCAGAAAAAAATGTGGCCTTTATGACTCATTAAAGCACAGTCGTCAGTGGGTAATTTAGGTTGAGACATCTGAGCAGCAGCTGTCTGAGTCTGATGGTGTGCTGTGTCGCCCTCTGCAGACACATGAAGGGATCATCCTTTCAGTTCTGCCACTTGAAGATTTCTCTATTCTCTTTACAGGTAAGACTAATGTCATGTGTCAGGCAGTTTACGGTTGATCTCCAGATTGTTGCTTGCGTGAAACGTAGTTGCGCTTTTACTTTGTACATTAGTTTGCAAGGAAAAACTGGATAATCAGGAAACGTGGCACACTAAGGACTACCAGCATTATATGCACCAGTTTGTCTTTTGCGCTGTGTGGGACGGCTTAGTTGGGACAGTATCAATGCTACATGACACCAAGGCAATCAACATGTGGTTCTGGTGAGGTGCTAAGGAAACCCGGGTTATACCTTTGGGTCTGGTGTTTACTATGTGCCTCTGGACAATACTCCATTAATTCCCTACAGGGTTCAGGTCACGCAATGTTTCTGGCTCAGGAAGAGCAGTAATTCCATGACCTTTAAAGCAGGTGCTAATATTTTTGGCAGTGTGGGTAGGTATCACATCCTGCTGGAAAATTGAATCTGCATCTGCATCTCCGTGAAGCATGTCGGCAAAAGGAAAAAGGAAGTGGTCTAAATTTTCCTGGTAAACTGACTTGCTAAGTTTGTAATTGACTGGACGTGGCGTCTCCTCAATTGGGCTCATACATCCCTTTACTCTTCAGCCAGACTGTGACACCTAGGTTTTCCAAAGAATTTAATCATTTACTTTAATACAAAAAAGTACTTTGAACCATGAACAAAATCCCAGTATTTTTCTCTTTTGTGTAGGTAAGATGTTGCTTCTTCCGTTGGGACTTAATGGCGGGAATGCGACAGTAGTCGCCCATGTCTTTGATACTTGTTCTCATGATGGCTTAAATTTTGTGACTTTCACCCAAATAGATTGTTCTTCATGATTCTGACCATCAACTATGGTTGTGGTAAAAAAAAAAAAAAAAACAAAAAAAAAAACAGATCCTAGATTTGACAAGTTTCTAATCTCTTGTTCTAATCTCTCGTTCTATGTCAACTGTCATCAAAAGGAGCTCATTCTGAAACCACTACTGAAAAATCAAGCAAGGAGTTGAGGGGCCTCCTTCTCAGGTGGATGGGGGACTCCAGAGTGGACACAGACTTTGAGGGTAAGGTATATTATACCTCCAGGCTTTTGAATACCTTGGGATACCTAAGAACGAGGTGGAGAGTGCCGCTAGCGAGAGCCCTACCTGGGGTTCTCTAGATGAGCAGAAGATTATGGGCGCATGAAAAGAGAAAAATAGCTACGTTGTTCCCAGTAAATTGCTATTGTGGCGTGAGACTAGAATACGTCTTTTGAGCATCAAATGCTCATGAAACACATCTGGCTTTTTCACATCTGTGACATGAAACGGTTATGGACAGTGATGGACCATTTCCAAGAAACAAAATCTCAAGTATCAGGCACCATCACAGACATTTGATTAGATTAACTTTTTTATTTTAATGAGCACTATTTGTGGGGAAAAAAGAAATCAAAAATGCAACACAATTGCAGAAACAAAGTCCATTTTAGAAATCATTGGGGATGACATATTACACTGAACGACTTCCAGTCCAGAACCTTGAGGGTCCAACATTAAGAACGTTTTGCTTCTAAGTAGTTGGGTTTCCCGCAAGTCCTCCCAGCTTTGCAGCCTCCAATCTGAGTAAAGCCCCCAAGTGTGCAATAACCAAAGATAACCTGCAGATGTCACTGCAACACCCAATCTGCAGCAGGCATTTGTATGTTTCCATTGGTTCGTAAGTGACAGAGAGGGCCTGTGATATAAATAACCACAGGTTTCGTTTTAAAGCTTTACTTATGTATGCTTGCTCTGCTTAACTGAGACCGTGTCCAGCTGTCGAAATCTTTGAAAATTGGGAAAAACATTAGCCACATTCTGAGTGTCTTTGTTGCAAGCCAGGTCAGGGTGTGTTCCCTTGTGGCTATGTAAGTGCACACTCCTTAAATGAGTGCATAGGAATCCACCTTGTTTAACAATGGAAATACCTGAGATGTAAACCCAGAGAACAAACTGTTTTTATACCCCTTCCACTCCAAACGCCACCCCAAATGCCACATTGTCTGTCAAGTCTTGACACAAGAGGCCTACATTCCTTTCACAAGTCAAACGCTGTTAGGATTCTGTTGGGCTTTGAGCGTCCCGACACACCCAGCTATCTTCTCCGAAAGAGTGAACCTCCTCCCCATCCCCCCACCATCTACTTTTTCCATGTTTTTACTTCATTCGGTTAGAAATAAGAAAATAAGAAATAAGCCCTGGACAGGAAGTCAGCCTCATGCCCATGCAAAGGAGGGAATTTGTTTTGTTGGGTAAACAAATCCAAAGCATGAAGGTGGTGCACCGAGCCACAAGGACAGCAGAGGAGCAGAGCTTTCAGAAAGAGAGACAGAAAAAAAACATGCCAGATTAGGTAGAGACAGATAAACAATTAATCATTTTTTCCTCAACCAATCATAACATGTCTCTCCATTAGTCATTACTTATGTATAAACTCAGAAGTCATGCGCAAAACCAACTTTTGCAATAGAAGCTCTCAGGAAAACCACTAGTCATCAGATGTTAGGCAACAAAAGGAAGCAGATTAGTAATTCATCTTCACATAAAGCAGTTTGGAGCTATTGTCTAAGCTACAGTAACTATGTTTACAGCACAATAATCTTTGTACATTCCAATATTGGTGGAGATAAACATGTTATTTTCCCCACCAAGTCCATAATAATTCTTTGCCATGAGGGAGAACTTCAGGAATGCAAAGCATCAAGATGACACAGTCATCTTTCAATCAAGAACGCTCACTGAATAAACTGAAACTTGTGTTGGGACACTTTATTCTCTTTTCGCTGCTAACTAAAACTCATGGCAAGTTGGTTTGTTGGACAAGATGTTGTTTAATGCCCAGATGGCTTTTTTTTCCTATTAACAATTAATATTTTTTTGTCTTAAATCATCATATTTGACTTTTTCCCAGAAATGATTTCACATCTCTTATTCCTCTGATCTGAAATAAACACAGAGGAAGACTGAAATGAGGATTTAGGAATTAACATCCAAGTATGCTGTATCAAGATTTAGTTTAAAAGACCAACACTAAGCAGAGAGTAATTTCATGCAGTAATTTTTTTTTAAGTAGCCTAAATCAAAATGTTACTTTCTAATCTAAATCTAAACTGTCGGCAAACTAATTTGCTGAGTGGGGCAATAAATTGAGCCAAATAAAGAGCTAAAAAGGAGCAAAACCTGTTTGTGCTCAAGACTTGTCTTATAGCAAGACAATTTCTAAAAATATAACTTGATTGAAACAAAAAGACATGTTTTGAGATAAAAAGAACAACTTCCTGAAAAAGATGATACAGATAAATCCAGATTTTCTGAGTTATTCACTTTTTAATGCACATTTGGAAACCTCAAATTTGTCCTTTCTGGATACATTCTTGAAATATTCGTTTCACTAGTTTGAAATAAACACTGAATATTCATACGTTACAGTATTCAGATTCTGATTAGCACGAATATTTTTTGACGAGAATAAATCAAGTGATTTCATTTCTTACAAAGTAATAGGAGGAAGTTGTATTAAATGTCTGCCTTTTTAAATTTTCACCTCCTTTGATTTTCGGTGCCTCGCATTCTAGCGTCTACGTCACAATTCCGGTCAGTTGGAAGAACGTGCCCGCTCTATTTTTCTGTTCCCACACCCCTCCACTCGTTCTCAATTTTGATTGGTTCAGAAGCAAGTCACTCTAACCTGCTGCTCATCAGGCTCCTCCCCCATTAACACGTTCAACTCGCTTCTGCTTGTGGAACGAGGAGCGGTTCAGTCCAAAACCCGGCGCTGTACCGCTTGGAGAAGGGGGGACACGATGCTGTAGCTTTCGCCTACCTATCGTAAGTTTCTTTATTTACTGAAACTTGTGCGAAATGGGCGTTTGTCTTTAGCTGTTTTTTTTTTTGGCTGCTTCCGTTTGAATGAAGCGACAGACTTGTCAGCGCTGGCTGTGCTCCGTCTGTCTCGAGCGAAATATCGCTTTCGATAGAATTATTAATAGACCCCGCTTGATATCTGGGAACCTAATACAGCTAGTCTGTTGCAGAGTCCGTTTAGGGATTTTAATAGCGGTACCTAATGAGGCTGTTTAATCTTCCGGGAAATATATTTAGACATTTTGTTAACAAGTTTGGTTTTGCTGTTCCGGCTGCTGTTTTTGGCAACAGAAGCTTGTCTTGTGCGTGGCCACCTGTGGTTTATCCCTGTGGAGTTTCGCCCCATTAATGAATATTTCATTAAACCAGTTCGCCTCGACAGCCTTCCTGACACCATCATCAGTAAAAACCAACCAAGGATTTTCAGCATGTTTTATATCGCGTGCTTTCCGTTTGATCTCGTTGGCGTGGTCTGTTTAATCAGACTTGTAAATTAGTGGTGTGTGTGTAGTTCTCTTTTCTCTAGTTTGTGTTTGTGTGTGGGTAAAGCGAAAGTTTGTGTTATTCTGATTAACTGTTAAGTTATTAACCCCTACACCAGATAAGATTTCTTAATGCATGAGAAGTGATGACAACACTGTCAGGTCAATTAATACCAATATTTCCATTGGAGGCTGTTTGACTTTATTACAAGCAACGTCAGGAAAAAAAAAGCAGAAACAAACGGTGACGTGATATGGGGATTAGCATCTGTTTGTGTCTTGATCTGATAATACCGCTATATTATATTGTTATGATTCATTTCAGTAAACAGTTATTCGCTATCTTTTGAAAACCAACATAGTTTTTAAAAAATATTTTTTTTCCTTTCTTTTTTGCATCTTCAGTGTTTGTAAAGCTTTGATTCAGAGTTGAGATGATTTTGATTTTTCAAAATAACAGCATTGAAAATGTGCACTTCCTGCCAGGAGCAGCTTGTTAATCATTTGTTGCAGGAGCTGAGGTGATGTCACATGGTGTGTGTGTGTGTGTGTGTGTGTGTGTGTGTGTGTGTGTGTGTGAGAGAGAGAGGAGTTATTGTGAAACAGAGTTTACTGTTATTTCAAGCAAACAAAATAATTATACAGGAGACACTGTAAAATATCTTTTTCATCAGTAAACAGTGGTTACTGCTTGCCTTTCAAGGAGATTGTACACCCTTAGCTTATTGGTGAGATTTCCTCAAGGTTGGCAGTGTTGCTGTTGTACTCAATTCAAGAGTACATTCAACCACTCTTTAAAAGTTGATACCAAAATTAACAGTCTGCTTCTGTAGAAACACGGTTTCCTTTTAAATAGCTTCTTACACCTTCTTGTTCTTCCTCTGATTTCATTTTTAGTCACATACTGGAAATACCCACCTTTTCACACTGCTGTTCTCGAAAGCTGACCTTGATGTCCTTGCGGATCTTTGATTTTCCGGCATCTTAAAAATAGAACATTTAAGACGGCTTCATGATCTTTAGGCTTCGCATGTCAAGCGTTGGTTATTCTTGTCCTTAAATAAAAAAAAGACATTGATTTTATTGCCATTGAGTGACCAGCATATTGTAGGGATTGACCTAAGGGTGAGCAATATGATATTTTGTGATATTTTTCTGACAACAATAAAAAGTTACATAAAAAGTAACCACTTTTTTTCATTTTATCTAACTGTGTGGCTTTTGCTGCATGACTCAGAGAAATCATAGTTCCATAAAGACAAATACTGCTCTTGAAATACATACCTCTCTCTAATGCGCTTCTTTAGGACACCAGCCACTCAAAGATGTGGGATTTGTGTCAAAAGGCACTTACAGTAACTGCATTTAATCATATTTTCAAATTGAACAAGCAGTGGGGAAAATAGTAAAACTAATAATTCCAAAACTACAGACAATTTTGGGGAAGTTAAACACAATGAACTGGAATTTATCGTGACAACAATATATCAAAATTCTTACAGTAATAATAAATGTGCCGTGATCAACGATGAGCGATTTGATAAATGCCCACATCTAGATTGACCTTAACTAAAAATACTGTCAATTTGAAAAGTAAACCAGAAAATAACAACTGCAGCTACACACTGATTATAGCTGTTTTATTTCTGCTATTGTCACTTTCCTAACGTAATAGCATATATCATATTTTATTCAAAAGATGATTTAAAAAAATATTTTACCAAAAAAATGATTTAGATCATTATTTTAGTAAGGTGACATTTATCAGTCAGCATTTTCTTATTGGATTTAAGCAGAACAATAGAATAAACTAATGTTCCTATTGCTCAGAAAGTTTTCTTTGTTCTGGTTTTAATAGAGTTATATCAAATGTATAACAAGCTGGGTAATAAATCAGACAATCTGTCATCTGCTGAACAGAATGGCTTCTTTTAGCTTGATGGGTTTCTATATTTCTTTCTACTTTTTTTAAGTTTATGCATGACTTGCATTCAGGTGTGCGAGTGTAAAGCAAGAAGGAGAAAATTCAGAAAGAGTTGTAGGAAAATCACAGTAGCTGTTTAAAGAGATGAACCGTAACTGGGCCTACGTTGCCTTGGAGTTAATGGCTCAGTGAGTAATATGTTTGATCATTTAAGCACCACAAAGCTCTGTATGACTCAGCTGAACTTTATTTATAAAGCAAGATTGACCCCAGCGGTTTTGAACAGAAACCGGACTTAAGCGGAAACATCATCTCGCATGATCTGTCATCGTAATTTATTAGTTATTAATATTATTATCATTGGTGGTGTCAGGAGTAGCAGCGTAGCCATAGGCAGAGCCAAAGGCACTCAGGTGTGTTTCTTGTAAATACAAAGTTCATCCATCTCACAATAAAGGACAGTTCCTCCACAATAAGCGCGTCTAGGTATGCCAGTCAGCTGATCGCCGTTCAGTCCAGCATTCCTGGGCGTCAGCATCCAGCGTGGCTATTGCGATTCGCTGAGTTATCTCTGTGTCACTTTCTCCTTTGCACAACACCCACCGCAAAGCTGGTAAACATCGAGCACTCCTACTCGACTAATTCCTCAAGCATCAGCTCTGATGAAAGCCGTCCTCTGCTGGTGCAGAGGTTGGAGGACACTGTTCCTCTTCCACTCAAACCGCCGGCCACCATAGCGAATCCATATAAATCATAGTTCATCTTCTATAAATAACCCCTGGTTAACACTCCCAATTATTGTTTTTTTTTCACAAACATCAAGCTGGATATAATATTGCTTTGTTTTGTTGTTTCCATAGCAACTTGTGATTGAGCAGCAACACAAAGTGTCTCTTGTCTCAGCAGGAAGGAGGCCGGAAGACGTCTTTTGTGATGCAGCTCTGCTAGAAAATCTGCTCCTTGATCTGAGGGCATGATGCTGCTTAGCATATTGGAGTCGCTGCGCATCTGTTTTTGATCACTGCGCTGGTATTTCTCACAATAGGCTCTATTTTCAGACAGAAATACTTTAAAATAGCTTCAAACCGGTCTGTTATATCATGCGTCCTGTCAAACCTGATGTCAGAGGTCAGACAAGTGCTGTCTCCATCAACCATTTAAAATGCCATGTGCTGCCTTTTTCTAAAATTTGGATCTAAAAATAGTAGATATTGCCTGATGTTAGTCTATTAAAAGCATCTAAATGCTGCTCTCTGATCATCAGAGGATCATCCTCAGCTGTAACCTGATAATTCTGTAATCTGTGAGAGAAGCTTTTTTATTTTTTTTGCACTCGCTGTGTGGCAGTAACAACAAGGTGCAGGATATTTGTCAGGTCGACGGCGTTCAAGCTTCAGGAATGCGTAGGAGAAAGTTGCTGCTCCGTCTGCGTCAGTGTGTGTATCTTTTAAAGTTTTTTTTTTCTTATGGCAGGATTAGAGTTTCCAGTCCCGAGTATCCCTCAGGTGTCAGCCTGAAAGTCAGGAACAATAAGGCTCAGCTTGGTTGTATGGAGATCACAGGGTTTTTCTATATATAGGCAGGATGTGTGTTGCCTGGTGTCACCTTCAACCCAGAAAAGGACAAAGACTTTCTTCGTTTGGAGTATTCCTCCAGTTCCTGGATATTGTAAGAGTTTCTTGCACAGAGGTGCTTGGTCCAACAATCCTGAACACAAGTGGGCTGTCTTGTGATCATGTCATGACCCTTTATAGACTGTAGGGCATGTCATGCACAGAAAGAAAATGTCATCTTCACCTAATTTCAGAGTGTCCTCACTGTATAAGGAAATCAAGTGTGATGCTTCATTTGGACCAGAAAAGTTTAATGTGGAAAATTCTGACATTTTTGAGCTTTCTAGTTTAGTTTATTAAGGAAGACATAATGTCATCTGTTGTCTTTTTTTGCCTGGCCTACTAAGACTTTCTTTAATAAATGCTGTTTGACAGACCAAATAGTTGAAGTTTTGCAGTTCCTTGAAAATGTTGTTGCAACCACAAACGTGCATACACTGTACCTGGGATTTTACCCAACAGACCGACATAGGTAAGGCAGAATTTTGGTTTTCAACATTCTCTACAGATAATAAATCTGGCTTGCATTTGTAGTAAGACTCCCTTTTTTCTGATACAACAAAACAAAGTCTAGTGCAACCAATTAAGAATGACTGTGTAATGTACATAATCTCAGTAAAAATACACTTGGTCAAAATTCTCACATGGTTGAACAGCCTCATGAAGTCCACAGAAGCATATGAGTTGAGATAAGGCAATGTCTCTATAAAGCACTATTTTATCTCATATGAAGGAAAAAAAATAGAAATAGATTGGAAACCTATCAAGTAACCTGACAGACTGGTCAATGGGGTATAAATTAAAGAGGTAGCCAAGAGGCTGATCCTAACTTACCCAGTCAAAGTCCAGGAATTAAGTCCAGACTTTGAAAGAATGAAGATCCAGAACTAGAAGTCAATGTTCTCAGATGCTCCCTATCTATTCTCACTGACCTGTTACAAAAAGGATGGGCTGGAATTTCACTTTTTCTATGCGCAACAGTGGTTACAGACACATACCTTAAAAGGTTTCAGTTGTAGTTGGTGTTACACAAACTATTGACTGGTGGGAAATACAAATGCACAGCGGATTTTCAGATTCAAAAGTGTAAAAATACATTAAATCATCTCTTGTTTTTAATTCCATGTCAATAACTTCCATTTGTTGGTCTGCCACCACATGCTGCCGCACTATTTTAGCATAACAAGGAATTTACAAGGTGTTGTGCCGTGAATGATTGACTCACATTATGTAAGACAGATGGTGGAAAGAATCCCAACCTTTTCTATGCTTACACCACAGAAGACTGTGATAAACAGGCCTGCGATAAGTGCCCAGAGGAGGTGCTGTAAGTAGGCCACACAGTTACACAGTGGGATGTTTGGGGAATCGTGGCCCAGCTTCATTCACAGTTTATCTATATGGCTCAGAGTCCCGAGTACTTCTTTTACACAGCAGATTTATTACATCCCAGCAAGGAGTGGATGTGCCATGAGGTAGTGAGAGTTGAAACCCAAGCCCTGCACTGAGGCACTGTGGTGATTTCTGAGGTTTTGCTTGAACCCCTTGACTGTCACCACAAAAAGATGATGAATCTTGCGGCAGTATTTAGAAGAGTTGAAATGTGGTCACTAATTCTCACGTTCTAGTAATTCTGAAAAGCAATCCTTAACATACTCATTATGTTTTCTTTGCTGTTGATGTTATTCTGCTTGTATTATTACTTGCACCTGGCATTTTTTAAGTCAAATTGCAAAGTTTAAAAAGTCCATTGAGCCTTGGCAGGAGTTTATCATCAGTACTGTGTTTGTTGGGCTGCCTTTGGTGGTCTTTATCTTGTTGGCTTTTAAGAGATCTTTCTGGTACCACTACAACTTGCTCCTGGCATGTCATTTTCTTGTATTTTACTTTTGAAAAAGACTGGCTTGTTCTAAGTTATTAAATTTATCACACGGTGTAATAAAGTCTCTAGACGAGCTGTTTTTGAAGGTAAGAATTTTGTTTGCCTCCAGGTACATTTTTTTCCTCTGCTTATGCCAGACCATTCAGCAAAATTAATCGGTGGTTAAGACAAGTAGCACATACAAAAGCATTTCAAAATTCTTCTAACTCAAGGGATGAGCCTTTGTGCAGATGCAATTTTTTCTAAAAGGTTTTGCAGCAAGCACTGACAAAATGACAGACACTTCCTTTACATATTCTAAAACAAGCTTACAACCTCATATTTGCATATGGTATAAACAAGTGAACGGCCCAGTTCTGCCACACAGGTTGTCTCCAGTTCTGTCAGTGTCTTTAACACATCTGTCACAGCTCAAATTATCCTTCTCTGTGTATTTTATTTTTGAAGGGACCACATTTGAGTGTTTGACAGTCATCTCTCCTCCAATCATAATGACTGTCACCTTCCTGACAAATATTAGATGCAACTTTTCACAAGGCCATAGAGACTGCAATGGTACTGTTATTAGTAGTTCTTATTATGGTTAAGTTTTTACATGTCTTTTACACAAATCATAGTTTGATAATTGTAGTTCTTCATAAAACAATTTAAAATATATATTTCTATTCATCTTTGGACGATTTGTTATTCTCAAACTGTTTCAAAAAATTTGATTCCTCTTTGAAGATACAAAAATAGGAATGGGAGACGTCTTGGCACATAAAATGACATTTTATCATCATCAAGTTGACAAGGTGGCATACAAAGTAACTTGCATAATGGACTGAAGAAATGGGAAGCAACAAATGACAGTGACAAAAGTTGAACATTTTTCACCATCTTGTTTCGCATCGTAAGGCCATCTGTGCACGTCTACATGTACAAGCTCAAGATTTCACATGAAAGAATCTCAGAGGTTGCTTGACTAGAGGAGGGCAAGCAATTGCCTCATTGTGAAATGTCTATTAGAAATAAATGGAAAGGGATGGACATGTGTCGAGCCCTTAATGGCTAAATGCCTTTGAAGCTGGGATGTAGTGTTGTAGCTAACATCCTTCCATCCAAGCAATTAAGGAGTAGGTCTGCTGTGAAACCCACATTGTATCCTGATCCTGTGGTGCATCCGTGACTAACCTTAAGCAGTAATAGAAACTACCACCAACCACCAACATGTAAGACATTTTGTTAACATGGAAATTTCAGAAGCAGGCAGCTGGAGAGACATTGCTAACTAACAGCTCTCCCATATTTCATCTGAAGTTGAACAGTCGAGGGGTAGTCAGGTGGTTGCAGGATGTTCATATTCACACGCCTACTGCTTCAGTATACATCACGCTGGGGTCCTGACTCCATTGCTACATCCTCCAGTTTGCATTAACAGTGATGAAGAGAGTGCCATACCTTTCTGATGACATTCTTGCGTCTGGCTAACAATTTTGCAATTTCCATCTGGTAGCTTGTAGATGTTTTGTGAAGAGTCATACAAATATACATAACTTCTCAAGGCATCTGATAAGCGCTGCTCAAAAGTGTCCATGCAGATACAAAAACTGAATAGAAGAAAATTGCTGTATGAGCATATTTCTGCAGAGAACACTGTCACAAACTTCTGATCACACAACGCATCGGACAGAGCTCTGTCAGAATAATTCAACAAGGACCTGGTTTCAGGAATGGGAGGACGACGCCTCCCTGCAAGTAAAAAGAGATCATTTTTGTCACGGGACCATGTCAATGAAAGCCAATTTCGAGCCTTAAGTAGTCCCTCTCCTTTATTTATTGTTTTGGCTCAATTTCTGGCTTATCTGCAACAGGTTTCATCTTCCAGAGAGAGAAATTGAAGAATAACTCTTCCCTCAGGTTCACGGTTTCTATTTTTCTTAAAACATGTTTTTTATATAAAGAAAATACAGACTAACTTTTTGTACTAGTACTTTCTTGAGACCCCAGTCTATGACATCACATTGCAAGAGAGACCCTATCATTAGCATTTCCAGACCACATACTGTAAACTTTCCATAGATGAAGCAAGAACTGTGTGTGTTGAGGGTGTGTGTTAGTAGATTCCTGACTTGATTATTCCAAGAAAACCTCAGGCAGAGCTGAAAACACCTAGCAAGTCAAAACCTGAAAAATGCAATGTGAACAGCTCGACTGGCTAAATCAACATACCCAAGATTGTCATGTGTAACGCACTCAAATATGTTGCCTGTGCTCCAAAGCTGTGAGGCCTGTGTGCTCCGGTCTGCTTTTAGTCGAGTGTTGACTGTAACCACCCTGGTGTTGTGGTTGTGTTGGAGGTAGCGAAGCACGGATTCTTTCCTGTCGATGACTCACGTCCGGAGCTCGGTGCAGGCTGCAAGTGAGGGCTTGGTGAAACTTCAGAATCCGCAAACACACATACATATTCATTCAAACCAACCAGGGGACTTACAGAGGATAGAGGATGCAACTCTAATTTGAATCCAGGTGTTTATGTTGATTTCCAGGCATGCTAGCACATGCAATGCCTGAAGGCCTTCCCGCCAGCCAGGGATGTCCTCCTTTTCATGTGGCCCAGCCATCTTTCTTGGAAACACATTCCTTCAGAAGTATCCACCAGCAAAAGGCTCCCAAACCTCCATAGAGGCAAAACATCCTTAGGTCAGGTTGTTTGTGGAAAGGAGAGGAATTTGTGTTGCATCACAATGTGTTTTTAATATTTTCTGCTCATCATGGTCAATTATGTAATGAAAAGCATAATGTCACATTTACATAAATATTCTGCTTCTTAGTTTTGACTGTTATCCCCTCTAGTTTTATGAAGCATTCTTTTTTTACTGAAACGACTTAGCAATTCATAAACAGGATGCCAACTTAACAACGTAAGCTGTTGTTTTTTTCCCCTTAGTGGTGATTGTAAAGTTAATCTTCTAATATAGAATGAGGAAATTTTTAT
The DNA here is from genome assembly GCA_903067075.1 of Micropoecilia bifurca. NCBI lineage: Eukaryota > Metazoa > Chordata > Actinopteri > Cyprinodontiformes > Poeciliidae > Micropoecilia > Micropoecilia bifurca. The sequence goes on along the minus strand of CAEGAF010084306.1, from coordinate 16,613 downwards.
AGAATGGTAATAATTAATGGTAGGGTTTAAGATCATGCAAGGGCTTCTTTGCACAATTCACAATATCATAAGCTTGGGTAATAATACTAAAGTAACAGTTCTAATACAAAGACTTAAAATAAAAATTTAAGATGTAGTTTATTTCAAAACAAAATACTACCACAAAAACGTTGCAAAATAAAATTACTAAAATAATATGTTAAAATAAAATGACCCTTTGTGTGGTCAATTTGTGTAAGGCTATTTTCATTCATTATATAGTTTGTGTATTCTATATATCTGTTGTCAACCTACTACCATCATCACAGAGAAACGGTGATCAAAGGCTGCCCTTTGATGACTGCTCTTCTATGGCACTGCCATGGCAATACATATTGACTTGTAAGCATATGTTATGTTCCCAGTCCACATTTATACAAACAGTCCATTAAGAGCAGGGGATAAGTCGGAGCACATCCAAATGCACATGTAGCTCAATAACCGTCTTTCCACTTGTCTGGAAAGACGGCTGTTGAGGTTCCTCAAAGATCATGCACTTTGGACCTCTGGGGATTTCAAAAATTAGTCAGAAAGACGGTGAGCAAACGATTCCGCTGCTAAAGCTGTATTTCAGGTTCTTTTCGCAGCCGCGGTTCTGCTTTGAGTAAGTTTAACCTTCGTCGCGTGACCTTTCTCTGCAGTGCTGGCTGTCGGCGAGGCCTCCAAACGTCACAGGGATGCTCCTGGAGGCTTGCCTGTGATCGCGGTTTCCACAGAAGCAATGACATCAAGTCGCGAGAAGATGACGTCGCCGTCGCCCACACACAGCGACAGCAGCGGCTCCTCCAAGCATGAGAACAACCAGGTATGTAGGCATGACGCTCGCATGCTCAATTTGGCTGTCGTTTTGGAGTTTGTTTTCCCTCATGGGTAACGTGAGCCGACCTCAGATTTGCTTTGTCAACGTGCTCTTATGTCACTGAGGCTGCAAAACAGGCTGCGTGGATTTAAAAACAATGAAAACCTTCTCACAGATTATGAAGGAAGTAACAATTCATGCTCTTGTAGCAAATTTTGCAACCTTTTTGTACTTTAGATATCAGCTTTTTTAAATGAATATCATTAAAAGTTTGTTGCAAATGTCTTAGGATTGTTTCTGTTCCTAATACAATAAGTCCCACGCACAAAAACTGTCATTGTCGACTCTCACCACAACAGCACAATTACGCGAACGTGTGGCGGACGATTGTTGTGAAGGCGTCTCGGCTCATTGTTCATGTGGTTAATAGGTTTTTGCCTCAGTCGGGGACTGACTGAAGACTAAATAAAACCAAAAATTGCTATTTAATAAACCCTAGAAGGACACAATAATCATTGAAGATCAAATAAATTAAATGTCCATATTTCTTGTTTGTTTCACATAACTGTAAAACCCCAGTGTGTACGCCGGGAACTTCTGCAACATATTATTCTGTATTATTGCTATCAAATGACTTCAAAAGTATACTATCATATTAAAATGCAACTACTCCTGTAAGTTCCCGATGTTTCAGGATCCAAACAGCGCCCCTGCTTTAGTTGAAATCAGACGTTTACATGTGATTACGCTGATATGCGCAGTTGTGTACACAACATCTGTTATCTGAAGGGATGGAATGTGGCTTGCCTGTCTGAGTCTTGGCATGTTGCTCCTGTGTTTTCCTTCAGGATAGCTGGGAGATCGTGGAGGGACTCAGGGGGGCTCCTGCCAGCATCCAGGAGCCTGACAGACAGGAAGGCTTCCTGCTCAAGAGGAGGAAGTGGCCCATGAAGGGATGGCATAAGGTGAGCAACTCACCTGTCGTTTTTGCAAAACTTTAAAATGTTTTGTAGAGCTTTTTTCTTTTATTTATACCCTCATTGTAGTTTTTTTTTCTTAGAAATTTCTTTTATCAGTTTAAAAATTTTATATTGACACAAATTACTGTGTCTTTAAATAATTTTAGAAAGCCCAGACTATGATCTTATGACCTTAGAAGTTTCTGATTCATACACTTGACACACCTCAAATACACTGCTTCCTTCTGTGATGTCATGGAAAATAAACGGACATCTCAATATAATAATAACAGTAATTAAAATAATGATCCTTATTGTTATTATAAAAACATATAATAATACATGGACTATAAGGAAACTGGGTTCCTTCCATTTAAAACATTCATTCGCACACAATACCATCAAATGTTGGTGGACGTCCACATGTCTGGTTTAACTCCAGATACATGAAAGGGACATTTTTTTAGTTTTTATTTTTCCAAACATATCCAGTTAAGCCCACAAATATTCAAACAAGAGCTGAAAAGGTGTGTGTAAGCAAACCTTTCCCAGTCACACCAGTTATAGCCAGAAGAATGGAGCAAAATTATTGCAAGAAAGATATCCAGAGGGGAAAAGGTTATGTGTTTTTTCATGGCGTGTATGGTTTCAATTTTACGTAATAGATCCTTTCATTCACATCTTAATCTGTAACTATAGCTCTTAAATCTCATGCACTATTACCTTTCCTTTGTATCTCAGTTTTTTCATTCCTTTATCCCCAACAGCAACAATGCCAACCTGACTCAAATAATGTTCTGTTTTTTTCTGCTCAGGCTTATCTGTAAAGGTCTGCCCTGCATCACCACAATCGTACTCATTCCCTAAGTTCTCCTGGAGTGCCCTGTCAGCATACATCCAGGATTATAAAGTTAAAATGTCCTCGTAAACTATGATTATATCAATTGTGATCATTCTCTTTGCTGCTGGTCACCTGTTTAACTGCTGCTGTCATAAAATGTAAATGTCAAGGTTGTACGGGAAAGCATGTGCTTCTAATTTAATAATAATTGTAAAGAGTAGCTGTCAGAGCATTGTCACTATTTAGATTTAATGCTACTTCCCCCCCCCCACTTTTCTCCTTTAGAGATACTTCGTCTTGGAGAGAGGCATCTTGAAATATGCAAAGCGACCAGCTGATGTAGGTGTAACCTCAACAGCGCCATCTGTCTGTCATCAATTCTTTGCTGTATATTTGTTTATTTTTACGTTGCCATATTACAACCACAAACACGCTGCAAAAGTTGGTTAACAAATCACTGACACCAGGGGATTGTGTACAAAAAGATTTTCACTTGTGAAAAAAAAAATCTAAAACCATCATCGTTGCTCTGCTTCATGATTTGAATCTGCTGTGTAATAAAACATTGAAGTTTGTGGTTTTAATGCGACAATAAAAAAAAAACAACAACAATACAATAGAAACCAACTTCACTCCTATTTTTATTATTTTCCCACAGCTGCAGAAGGGTAAGGTCCATGGGCTGATAGATGTCGGCCTCTCAGTTATGTCCATCAAGAAGAAAGCTATGTGCGTCGACCTGGACACCGAGGACAACATTTATCACCTAAAGGTAACTCTAGAAACAGAGTCGTGGCTCATCGCCGCCGGGTGTTTGCTTTCATTTCCTGTGCCTGTTTCACGCAACCCCGCCCACCCCCCTAAAAAAAAAAAAACATCCTCAGATGCTTTATTCCGCTTCCTAACTCGATCTTGCGGCACGCAGGTGAAGGCTCCGGAGCTGTTTGATGAGTGGGTGTCAAAGCTGCGTCACCATCGTATGTTTCGGCAGAACGAAATTGCGTTGTATCCCCATGAGACCTACCTCTTCCACCCCCATGCCGCAAGCTCACCTTCGCTTAATGACTCACTTAGAAAAGTAAGTTGTCTCAAGGCTTTTACATCTATATTTTTTTGAGATTTCATCAGATTTTTTCATCTTTATTTGTGTCTTTCAACAGAGAGCGACTCTAACTAAGCAGGCGTCGTTCCACCAGTCTAAGCTCAGCTCCTGGCTCCACTCTTCAGAGGAGATGAGCAAGTGCTCCAAGGGTGCGGTTTGTTTCCTTCTCTTTTTGTCTATACAAAGAAACAATCACTGCATTTTCATCTTGCTCTTTTTTTTTTAAATTGTTTTCTGTTTGCACAGTCTTTACTCCTCATCACTGTGTCTGCACATACCTTCACTTTGATCTAATAATAATCTGCTGTTCGCTCAGAGCTGGAAGAATGCGAGTCTTATCTGCTGGAGCTCAACCAGCTGCTGAAGAGCATGGAGGTCATCCACCGCACGTACTCGGCTCCAGCCATCACCGCACTACAAGTGAGCGCAGCCGCACGGGGGTTTCGCTCGCTTTAAGCCTGGGCGGAGAAATGCCGTCAGCGGCGTGTTATTGTGTTGGCAGTCATCGAGACGGCGTCCGCCTTAGCGATCGTCAGCACATTCAGGGTGCTGTGCATCACTATCACTGTGTTTGATCTGCCAGCACAAAACTTGGCTTGTACACGTTGCATGTATTTGGACACCCAGGAAGTGAATCACAACAGGAAGTTGATCTACGGATATTGATATTTCTGAATATGAAAGTTATTTTAGGGAATTTATTGGCCTGGTGGCCTACTGAAAGTCATCACACATCACTGCCCTTGAAGTGTTTTTTGTTTCAAACGTAAAATTATTCAATTCAGTTGAAAAATATTTTATAATGGGGGTGAGCTGTGGTGGAACAGGGGCTAAGCACAACCCACACATGGAGGCTCCAGCCCTCGACGTGGCCGTCACAGGCTCGATCCCCGGCCTGGTGACCCTCGCCGCACGCTTAAAAATGCAAATTAAACAATTAAATTCATTTTTATTTAAAAAAAATAAACTTATTGCATAAAATGCAATGACACAGAATTTCTTTAACGTACACATGGTCATTTGTCAAAATGTGAAACACTCAACCCTTTTTGCTAAGCTTAACATCATTACAATGCAGAGATGATTTGTTGACGATTTTTTTGACTAATAAATGGATACCAAAAGACACACACTAGGTTTATTTTTTCAGGATTTGAACCGATTGATGCTAAAACTCTACAACTTGAAGAGTTGTGGGTATAACATAATTACAAAGTTTTTTCTTATCTTGAATGCAAAATGTATATTTTTTTGTGTACTCTTTAATCATGATTAATCAAATATTCCTGGATGACATCATCAAACACTGCTAATCCGCCTCATTTGCTTTTGCCACTCCCCTTTAAATCTCTGTGTGGCCGTATGAATAGGCTCTCTGGGATATGACCATTACCCATTCTGATGAGTAGAAGAGAGGATTTGAACTTCCTCCTCTTCCCTCTGCTCTTTGGTCCTGCTCTGCATCCATGAAGCCTCCTTTTCAACTCCTCTGTGGTTTTGGGGTCAGAGTTCAGACATTATTTTGAACTTTTGAGATGTTAATCAATTGCTCCCAATTGTAAAAAACAAAAAAACACGATACCTCATTGCCTTGGTTATGCATTATGACAACTGTTTGGTCATAAAAACGTAGGCGTAAAAATACTCAAAAGCAGAGGCAATAATTGTCCAATAATAGTGCAATGCTTCTATCAAAAAACCAAAAAAAATCTGATTAAGTGTCTAAAAAAAGACCAAATCAAAGCTAACGTAACAGTGCTCTGACAGGCTGCCACCTTCTGCAAATCTATCAAAATCTTCTCTTTAAAATTAAGATTTTCTCTCATCAAATACAGATTGAACACTGTGACAGACATTGAGTAGACTCCAGTGTTTTATTTTTTGTTTTTTTTTCTAAAATGTACCATGAACATTTTAAGTTCATTAAATCTTGCTTGTCATTCTTCTTTGGCACCACAGGCATCTACTTATGACATCCCCAAAAAGGAGAAGAGGCCCCGGAGATGGCGATCTAAAAACAGCAAGGAAGCCAAATCCACACTACAAGTACACCTCTGCTTTCTCTCTGTTTTTTTTATGTTATTGCCAGTCAGTCATACATCGACATCAGTGAGCGAATAAAGGGGGAAATCATGACTCCTCCTTTTGATTGCTAGGTTCCAAGCTGCATCTCCACCCAGCCCCCCCGTCTCCATGCCTCCAACCCCAACCTCCCCACCACAGAGTCCGCCTCACAGGAATCCTGTCCCCAGCCACCCGACTCGCCGACAGAAGTGTCACGTCTGCAGCAGGACTTCTACCGACTGGCCAACAACAGTGAGTTGGAAGTGCATGGCATGTATAGTACAAAGAGAGAGAGAGAGATAGGGGGAGAAGAAAGCTTCGGAATGTTTTCCTCTGTATGGGAGCATAGTTGCCATGACAACTCTTTCCAGTGTCTGGCTTTTGCCTCTCTCCAGTTCATGTTTCACTGAAATCGGCGTACGGCTCCCTGGTAGCAGAGCGGGAGCGGCTGAAGCTCACCATCGACCTGCAAGCGCCTCAGCCGCCCGAAGTCGTCGGCCTCAAGAACCTCTATGCTCCAGTAAAAGAATAAACCCTTCTGACTTTTGCATGGTTACATTTTGGTTATTTGCATTATTTTTGTCTAATTTATCTCAAATAATACCTGAAACCAGGAGGGTACAAGTTCCCCGCATTCCTTGGTCCACCAGGCGTCCGGTGAGAGCAGAGCCTCTATCCCAGAGTCCATTTCTGAGTTCTTTGATGCACAGGAGTACCTTCTGTCTTCGTCTTCATCGGAGAATGAGGTCAATATTCTCGTCATCTCAACTGATATTTTCTTCTATGTGTTCAAAACCAAACGGGTGGAAAAAATGTTTAAAAAACACTATAATTTAACATTGGTTGTCTGTACTGCGACATTAAAGGTTTTTTTAAGATTTCTTTGAGCATAAAGTTGTGTTAGTAATAATCAAGACTTTTAGGAAAACATTGGTTGTGGTCAGACACTTTAAGCTGAGAAGACATGAACAGACGTAGTTGGAAAACACTTCAAATTTATCGAATTGACACATTGTTAGTGCAAAAATATTCAGAATGAGGGTTAGTTTACAATCTGTCTTGTGTTGTCTATAGTAAAGCAAAAAGTGCATCAGGAAAGTATTCAGTGTTTCATTTTTTTCCCACAATTTGTTACATTGCAGCCTTATTCCAAATTGTTTTAAATTAATTTTTTCCCCTCAAAATTTCAGCAACAAAATACCGTCTTTCATTTCTTCCATCTGCCAATCTAGTTATCCATCTGTTTACCCATTATCATCCATTCAACCATTTGCCATCCATCTGTTTTTCAATCTGTTTTTCCAGTTGTCCATCCAGTTTTTTTTCTTTGTATCTATCTGTCTATTATATATTTGGGTTTCCTAACAAGGACAGAAAATTCAGGAAGTAGCCTATTTCAATCTGGGAAAAAATCTATAATTTTGAAAAGAAAACCGAGTAGGATCCCGATATAAATGCTTCCAAACTGTTTACATCCTATTATAAGTCTTTGTAGCCATCCTGCGGAGAGTCTCATTAAAGCAGTAGCAACATCTCCTCCAGCATTGGCAACATTTTCCATAAAACCAGAGACGACCAGAAAACAAATCCTCAAAGTTTGAGGACTTTACAGACATCCAAGGGTTTTGTCCGTCAATTCTGTATTTGGGAGCGTCTTTAATCTTTCCTCATCGATTTCCTTTGTCCAGGTGTCAGATGACGACTCTTATATCAGCGATGTCAGCGACACCGTCTCCATGGATACCTTCGACGGAGGCAGCGCGAGACACAACTCCGGTACACGATGAAGTTGTTTGTCTGCTTATGTGTTAAGTCGGACTAATCTCTGTAACAGATGGAAAACCGCCACAGCTTGAATATATGTTTTTTTGTTTTGTTTTGTTTTTTCTTGCTCAGCTCATCGGGCTGTTGATTCTGACTAAGTCTTGGTGTAAAACTTGGTGTTTTCTTTTACCGACTGTCGACACTATGTATATTCCGCATGTTTAAAATCGGTGCAGAGAAGGTGTTAAACATGAGCAATCTTAGCGTCCGGACATGTGTCCGGAAATGTGGCGATTTGTCGCAGTTCATCCCAAAGCATCTGTTAGCAGAGATCCTTCAGTCACTTCTGCATGTATTTCCTATCAATTTCACCGCATCCAATTTAAAAATCGCCTTTTGGTTTGTTCTTCTCTGGATACATATGTAACTGTTCTCTGATTTCTTTTTTTTAGAATCTAGATTATAAAATGTCTCCGCTGACTCCGATGTCCGTTTCCTCCTGCAGTCAGCAGCGTAGTGACCTTGACTCGCCGTCGCTCCACGCTGCCGTCGCCGTGCCCCTCCAGCACCGTGAGCCTGTGGAACATCCTGAGGAACAACATCGGCAAAGACCTGTCCAAGGTGGCCATGCCGGTGCAGCTCAACGAGCCAATCAACACCCTGCAGAGGCTGTGTGAGGAGCTGGAGTACAGCGAGCTCCTGGACATCGCAAACCAGACCGAAGACCCTTACCAACGCATGGTACATAAAAAAAATAATAACAATGAGAACAAATTGGTTCTAATAACACAGTTGTTGGCACACAAACTGAATTTTATCTCATTTTCTTGCCATACATGCCAAACCTGAACTTGATTGCTCAGACTGGGTCTTTCTAATACGTGAAAATGTTTGGTTCTTAACTGTTCCATCTTAGGTCCGGTTCTGTGGTCTTTATTCTTCCACAAAAGAAGAATAAAGATCTGCAACCTGCGGCTTCGGAGCCTTTGGACTTTCCACAATGGCTCTTTATAACAGGAAGGAGTTAATATTTTTAAAATACAGATATACTAAGAAATGCTGGTTTTTAACGGTTTTTGTTTTTCAATTTTCCCCTGAAATGTTAGCAATGAATTTCCACATAGAATGACACTAAAAGTCCTAGTAATGCATTTAGAGTTGTTTTCCTTTGTCATTACGTTGGAATCTGTGCTCCTTTTTTTAAAAAAATAAAATATCCATTGTTTTTTATGTTTATCTCTATGTTAAATCCTAAAATAGAGATTCTTTAAAAATGACAATACATTTCCTGGAGTAGTCATGTGACATTTGTGGCTCTAAACGAGGTTTATTTGGCTGTACTATAAGTTGAATCTCACCCCAGTTTTGAGTCTTTTGTGACGTCCAGCAGCGTTTACTTCCATAACTGCTGTTTTTAGCTCCATCCATCGACCACCATTTTTACTGCTGAAAAAATTCTTCCTATAACTAGTTGTTGTTGCCACGTTTCACAGTGGGATGTTCAATTTGGATTGAACAACTGAGCAAGAAGGTGACCAAAGCACCTTCTTTCTAGTATTTGTTGTTTGAATTTTAAATCGTCCTTATAAAATATGTTTCTCTCGATGCCTCAGCCCCCAGGCTGAATCCTGGATAATTAACCGAAGGTAAATAAAGTAAAAACAGAAAACCATTTGGGGTTGAAAGCATGCTGCCATAGCAACACTGGCATATTTCAGTGATTTATTTTACAGCACCTCATCAGGATGTCTCTCTCTTTTTTTTTTCTACTCACGTTCTTCGTGGTTTTACAATGGCAGAGATGCTCTCTCCTCACCACCGGTCAAATGCATCATGAATGGGCAACACAACGCAGCTTACAGACCGTTATCCGCTGCATTCACTTGCGGTCAGACGACTGATATTTACTCATTTAAACTTCCGATGGCATAAAGGTTTACATTCCACAACCTGTCAGAATAAAAAGGACTTGTAAATTGGTGCCAAATTGTTATTTTTTTATAAATGTTGAAAATCTTAAGTAAGTTGTATGTTATCTCTTGTTTCTGCAGGTGTATGTGGCAACTTTTGCAATATCTGCCTACGCGTCGTCCTACTACAGAGCCGGAAGCAAGCCCTTCAACCCCGTTCTGGGAGAGACGTACGAGTGTGACCGGCCTGATAAGGGCTTCAGGTTTATAGCTGAACAGGTATTGTCACACAGCCTTCAGATTCCACTCACTAAAGTGAACTCTCCTAATAAGGATGACTGGAATTTTGGTTTAATCTCTACTTCTTCTGAATCTGTGGAGTCGGAATGGAATCCAGATTTTGAGTTTTATCTGTAAATTGTACTGCGTCTTAATTTAGGAGTTTTGTTTTAGAAGGATACATTTCAAACTTTGTCACTGAAGAAGCACCGATTGCAGTTTTCTGACTGATCACTGATATTTAAAAGGCCTCACTTGCTGATTCAGATTTTGACCAGTGGAGATTATTTTTCTTTTAATATATATAACCGACAGTCAGGTTGTTGTAAGGTCACAATACATCTTCAATTCTCTGAAAAAAAAACCAGTGAAGCAATACAAACTGGTTTTAGCTATACTTTATATACTGTTCTCAAATATATATGAAAAGTTAAGAGTATTTCTGTCCAAACTATTAAATTACCTATGCCATTCGTCAGTCACTATTAACATTTTTAAAAACAAACACAACTTGCACAACTGGTTAGACGACAGGTCTGTTTTAAGCCTCTTACTAAAGCTAAAGTGCACAGCAGTCAATATTTTGATGTTCCAAATTCACAAGGTCAGTTCAGAACAAACTAACATAACAACTTAAACCACAGATAAAAAAATCCCGTTTTTTATATCTCCTTGTATTGCAAAAAGAAAATGGCCGAATGCAGCAGCTTTGTGGCTATTTAGATTTAAATAAGATAAGTGGATAAAGATCAGTTTCACATTTAAGTATCGGTTCATCACCAGTGAATCCAAAATTTAGGAATTCAGGGCCGGCTGGCGACGTTCCCTTTCTAAATACTTCAAAGACAAAGCAAGTCTTGTCGCCTTGCTTATTTTTATTTTTTTTTACCAAACTAACCGATCCCTCATGTTTTCAGTTGCTTTTAATATTTTCATAACTGATTAAAAAATTGCATTTGTCACATTGCAACCCTGTAGATTTAATACATTTCCAAAAACAAAAGAAACTTTGAAAAAGGGCCTTGTCGTTTCTTCTCTCCGCTTCCCAGGTGAGTCATCATCCACCTGTCTCAGCATGTCACTCTGATTCGAAGAACTTCTGCTTTTGGCAAGGTGAGCGCATGTTTGGAATGACCTCATTTCGTCCTGGCCGATCAGTGGCGTCATACTGACGCTTCAGCATCTTAATGTTTTGGATGAGAACTTGTTTATGATTTAAAGTGAGCTCATTTGGCCCCTCGACCTTAGCTGGCAGATGCATGTTAGGTTAAACATAACATCCATTTCAAACCGATATACCAAAGGCAGTAAAAGAAAGAGATGCTTTGTTTGTTTCCATTATTGAGCCAGAAACCAATTGTAAAAATTGGTCAGATTAAGACTTTGATGATTTAAATGAGAATAACGCTCTTTCTACGGTCACAGCCCCTCACCTGTTGTTTTTGTGTCTAGATGTGCGATGGAAAAATAAATTCTGGGGAAAGTCCATGGAAATAGTTCCCATGGGAACCACACATGTCACACTACCTGCGTAGGTCCTCTCCATTTTTTATTTATTTATTTTTTTAAATCCCGTGGGTGTGTATGTGTGTATGTTTAATCAGAGTGTCTGGGTAATTGTGCACAACAAAGCACGTTATTGTGAAATAATAATAGGAGAATTGTGCGCGTGTTTTTCCCTGCAGCTTCGGGGATCACTACGAATGGAACAAAGTGACGTCCTGCATCCACAACATCCTCAGCGGCCAGCGCTGGATTGAACACTATGGAGAGATGGCCATCAAGAACATGAACAGTAATGTCTGCCAGTGCAAAGTGACATTTGTCAAGGTGAAAATATATATATACTGATGTGTTCTGTACTGTTTGTTTTTCGATTCAAATAGGTGAATCTGGTGGAGAAGAAATTCTTCTGTGATGTTTTATCAGAGTACTACTACTATTAATAATAATAATACATTTAATTTGTACCGCACTTTTCATTAGTAAAAATCTCAAAGTGCTACACAGTGCAACTAACATCATAGATACAATCAACATCATAAAAATCATGTGGAGGCAGAATAGGCTTACTTAAATAGAAAACTCTTTAAGCTTTTTTTGAAGGTTGTGGAGCTCGGAAATAATGCGGGAGAGAGATCCAGAGACTGTGAATGGCTGATCTCCCACGGTCCTTAATCTGGATCGAGGAAGGTGGAGGAAGTTGCAGTCTTGTGATCGTAGAGATCTGGTGGATGAATGTGGAATGAGAAGGTCCTTCAGATTGTACTTCGTTTAAATAACGAGCATTGTGCTGCCAATGCAAGCACTGCCATCTAGTGGAGGAAATATGGAAATATTGGAGAAAAAAAAAGATGAGTTCATAAGTTTTTTCTGCCAAATAGACAAACTATGCAAGTGTATCTCAGTACAGGCGGGGAGCTGTAGTGTGGGCTGTAGGGGCGGCTGTAGGGGCTGGAAGGGGGGCCGGGTCTGGAGGTGCCAGGGAGGTCGGAATGGTTTCAAGATGCTCTAATGTCTGATTTTAGACGGGGAAAGTGCGCCCTCGCCTGTTCAGAAAGGTATTTCTAAGTGACTGTCCCAACTTGAACCCCCCCCCCCCCCCCCCTATACACGTGAGGGGCCCGGCCCCGCCCCCGACACCGACTTGCTCCGCTAGTGTCTCAGTAAATTAGAGCATATCTCTGAACATTTACTTGTTTCAGTTCAAATAGTGCGTATTGTATAGTTTCATGACCATTTCAAATGGTAAACTATGTCAGGTATTCCTATTTGTTGGGTTTCATGCTTGTGACTGCATGAGTTTTACTCTTTTTTTTTTTTAATAATTACAAATGGACAGGATGTCCGCGCATCCTTAAAATGTCTTAAATTTGTGTATTCAAAATTAAGGCCGTAAAGTGTCTCAAATTCAATTAAGAAAGTAAATTGTTCTTAAATATGTTAATGGGAAAGAAGTTCTTGTGTCTATCACAGTCTCTGTAGTTTTTATTTTATTTTATTTTTTTCACAGGACTTTCCTGTCAGGCAAACGTTTGAGTCGTGCGCAGACATTTGTATTGTGTGCGGTTGAGGCTACCGCTAACTAGCTGCTAACATGCTTCTGCTATATAACTATGTTTTTTTTTCTCATTTTGCCTCAGTCTATGCTTAAGGACACAGTTTAGCTGAATGGCTTCTGTTGCCATTTGAACCCTATTCATACACGTTTGACTTTAGCGTGAAGCAAAACCTTGAATCTTTCTCCTGCTCTTTCTAAAAAAAACGTATTTTTCTCCTCAGGCCAAATCGTGGAGCTCCACAGTGAACGAGATAGAGGGCGTGGTTACAGATTCAAATGGGAAAGTGGTGCACACCATTTTTGGAAAATGGCATGAATCGGTGTTTCAAGGAGACCCTCCTTCCGCCACTTGCATTTGGAGAGCGAGTGAGTCAGAGACGAGAGGCGGGAAATCTCAGCCACCGTGGTTCTTTTAACGACACGACGGTAAATCCTGCTTGTCATGCAGACCCCATGCCGGTGGAGCAGGACCAGTACTACGGTTTCACCCAGTTTGCAGTGGAGCTGAATGAACTGGACTCCTCCTTAAGACCACTGCTGCCCCCCACAGACACGCGTTTCAGGCCGGACCAGAGGTACGCAGAATCAGAACATGATCACTATTTGTTGATTGTTTTTCATTCCCCCCCTCCGATATGTTTAAACAGATTCAAATGACAATGTCAAAAGAGAATAAAAGATAGAAAAATTGTTAAATTTCTAGACTTTTAGTCGTTCCTTTTTCTAAAGTTTCCCATCCATCCCTCCATCAAAGTGAGCCTCTCGTCTATGTAGACATTTTCACCACTCGACTCCTTGTCTTTACGCTTCCGTCAGGCTGCTGGAGGAGGGGAACATAGACGGAGCTGAAGAGCAGAAACAGAGGATAGAGCATCTCCAGAGGGAGAGGAGGAGAGTGTTGCAGGACAACAGCATGATCCACCAGCCGCGATTTTTCAAGTATGCCACTTCCTACCTGTTCGGTCAGATGCAACACTTTAATTCCAACAAGGGATGAGTTCATGTAAAAGTCTGACCCGCTTGGTTTAGCATTCGTCACAGCAAGGCATCATTCCTCACGCGAGTACTGAAGAAATCAATCAGAAGCCATTCTCTGGTTTAAACATGCGTTGTTTTGTTTGCGCAGGAAGTCCAAGGACGACACATGGGTGAGCAACAACACGTACTGGGAGCAGCGCAGAGACCCCGGCTTCAGCAAAGTGGACTTTCCCGTGTTGTGGTGACCTGCCGGTCAGAAAGCATAATAAAACCAGATGAAGGTCAGCAAGCAGGAACCCCCGACCTGGTTAACATGAACTGCTCGGTGTCACAGTAGCTCACAGATGGACCTCCTGCTTCCTCTTTCGGACCCAGTGCACAGAGCCTGTTGTGTATATATTGTTCTCGTTTGTGTACATTTTCTGCTACCTACTGTAATATACGCAGAGTTTATGTGTAGACTAAAGGTGGAGATCAGTGTGTTTTACTGCTTTTCACCATTTATTCCAAGTGCCTTTTCACTGTAATGCTGCACTCAGAACTGCTGGAGCAGTTATGCAAAAGTACCTTTATCCAGAGACTGACCGGCCGTCTGAATGACGAGTGGACAGGAAGACCGAGGACTGGAGGTCACATCTCACTTCTGTGTTCTTCTGCTGTGTCACATTAGTGACACAATGACTTTCTGCTGACTTCAGCAATGAGCTGATCAGTTTTTATATATCTACAAAAAGAAAGTGCTGCCTTTTCCAGTAAGATGCCTTGTTCACATAATTCATGTCTGTAGCAGGACAGTGGATGCCGTTTTCTCCTAAGGAAACAGCACAAATGCTCCCTTTTGGAAGTATATAATAAAATATTACAATGGGTGGAAGAATTATGCATTGTTTATTTATTATTAATTATACATGCGGTGGTTTATTTCACTTCATTCCAGGTGAAAATGATTTTACTCGGCTCTTTAATGTATTTCTGTCGGCTTCTAAGTGTTGCAGGGTGGATTTTCTTGATATTTTCCATATTTACCTTGCAAATAACTGGGTATATATGGGACAAACTTTCTCTTGAATTGTGTTACAGTGTTATGATGCCCCACTGCGGTTTGCCTCATGAAGTGGGTTTGTGGTCTTTTATTTACCGACTTCCATGCCCTGTATTTGCCATGATGTTATTTAGATCACACATGGTGCCACTTTCAGCTGCTGCTACTAAAACATTTAACTTTTACTACAATATTTTTTTTTTGAAAACTTGTCCGTCTTCCAGTGTTTTTTATTTGGATTTTATGAAGTGTGTTTGTGTGAAGATATTAGAAAATCTCGTAGAAAACTTTTGATGCAAGATTTAAGTTAAAATTCTATTAAAACGATGAGAAGCCGCAGGTGTTTAGCTGTTTGGGAAAAGGACAAATTATTTTAAATCTTTTCTGGAAGCACTTTCATAGGACTATTTTGTAGATTGTTTCAGAAATTGCTGATAACTGATGGTGTAATCGATGACATTACTGTGGAATATTGTCTCTGGTGCCCAGAAATTGAGCTATTAGCATGTCTCGGCAGTCATAAAATTGTTTCCCAGCAACAGTCTTAAGTCACACCCCTAAAGAATATTTTGTAAAACTTAAGCTCAGGTTTTGGTACCCATCTGAAATCAGTTGTAGTGGCCTAATTAATAAACTCAGTCAACTTGTGTGTAATTTAATTTCTTCATCTGTGAAGGCTTCAGGGTGGTTGGAGAGCATTACTGAAACAGCTTAACGAAGGCGACACCAAACGGGTCAGAGATACATAAAGTTGGAGAGAGTTATATTGTCAATGACATGCCACGTTTTGAACAGCTAACAGAGCATCAACAGAAAGTAGAGACGGACGAGACGTGACCATCCTTTGAAAGTAGCCCAGTAGCAACTCTGGAGGAGCTGCAGAGATGCAAAGCCAGTTTTAGGTCCAAAGTCGTTTCAAAACTTCCAACCCTTATCAAAGTAAACTGTAAATGAGGGCACATAACAGATGGTATGGAGCATAACATGTCACATTTAAACAGCACCAGCTTTAAAAGCAGAGAGAAAAAAAGTTGCCCACTTTGCTGCACAGGTTGTTCTCTGTATATGACAGGATGTGGTGCATTGAAATCTCTCTCTCTACCTACTTCTCTCGCTGTCAGGATGTAAAGCGTGACCGACAGCAGACAGGCACGATCAATGCAAGAGCCATTAAATATTCTCTCTTCTTGAATTTGACCGATCAGAAGTTTGATAAAAAAAAATAAATAAAAATCGATGGGCCACACAGAAACATCCCATTGGGTTCGTATGACTCCGCCGGGTGGGCGGAGGGGTGGAGTGAGGCGGGCGGCCGCTCGTCGCTGCACCGCCGTCCTTCCTTCCTTCGTCCTTTAACCTCAGATATTTTCCAGCTCAGATCAGTTCGGACAAGAGCCTCTGTCGGTCCTGGATATTTTTAGTCGAGTCCGCGGCTTTCTTCGTAGTGTGACATCCGGGAAACGCGCTCTAACACTTTTTGTTTAAGGTAAGCAACTCTGTTTAGGTCTGAACTATTAATACGGTTTTGTTTTTTTGGGGGAAGACTTGTTTTATTTTTCTGTCCAACCGTTTCCAGGCACTCCAAATACTCCAGATTCCTTGATTTAATTTTATAATCTGAGTCATGAGGCTCCAGGCGCAGCTTGCAGCTGCGGGTTCTGGCTGGTGGGAGGGGGCGGGGGGGGGGGGGGGGGGGGGGGGGGGGGGTTAATTAAGTTAAAATAAAAGAGAGGGGGGATAGTTTTTTTTTTTTCCCCTTGAAAAGTTAATAGTTT
>CAEGAF010084267.1:0-17118 GCA_903067075.1 Micropoecilia bifurca | reverse complement strand
ACACACACACACACACACACAGATCAAGTTACCAATAAAAATAAAAATATATAAAATACTATAAAATGTAGAATGTAAAATGTAAGATTCTGTACATAAAGAATAATAAATAATCTGTATATAAATATAAATATAAAACATGTTGAAAATAAACTATAATTACTCTACAACTTCATAATATACAGCGTCTTTGTTTTGCTCTTTTACATAGAATCCAAACAAAATACATTGCTATTGGTTGTCATGTGACGAAGCATATGTATACTTTTAGAGGGCACTGCAATTGTTTTCTCCTTCCCCTTGTCAGAAGAGTTTAAATTCTCGGTGTGTAGACATTGTGGTTACAATTCCCTTGTTGCAGTCCTGATCAATCTTTTCAGTTTTACTTTGTAACCCAAGACTGTTCTGCAGTCAGCAACATTACCTGCCTCCCCACCAACCCTTTGAGTCCAGCTGGCACTCAGTCCACCTGACACAGGGGAGATGAATATCAAATGCTTTGTTTACCACCCCAGGTATTATTGCTTCTGCGGTTAAATTTTGAACCGCATTGCCTGGCAAGCCAATTTTTGGGAGGTATTTACACTTCTGTTTGTTCCGGTGTAGAATAATTTGTAGTATCTCTTATATGTTGTCCAAGACTTTAGGCCATTTTACAAAAGCATGAATTTATAAATTCCAGTTTTTGGGCAGTTTTTAGATTTTAGCACTGATATGTTGGTGGACTTGCCTACAGCATACCATTTTTGCACACACTACATTGTCCTAAAGATCACTGGTCATTAGCGTAATGAGTTCAATCACAGCAGACAAGCTTTGTCCAGAAGCTACAGCTAGTTACGAGCTACAAAAAGTAACCTTTTGCTACCCTCTAGCCCTCTTAACAATAGCCATCTCTGCTTAGCTTATCTCCCTTCAAAGACACTTCTTCTCTGAATGTAAACTGTATTTGTTAAAGCATGTAGCTGTCAAAGCAACTTAGCCACCAGCCTCTCAGACAAAGCCCTGGGGAAGCTGTCCTTTCTGGGCCAATGAAGCCAGATTTTGTTTTCGGGCCTTGGCCATGCTAGCATGTTTGTAGCTGCATAAAGCGATGGGTGGCATACATTTACAAAGTTTTTTATGCCTTTTTTAAAAACACAATTCAAAGTAAACTTGCATGGTTTTAAAAAGTGAAAGCTGAGTTTCAAATTTGATGGTGCTTACATCTTGAGATAAATTTAAGGTAATCTACTTTTAAAAGTGGTGAGATGAGTGGCAACGATGATGTGCGTCTGTGTGGAGAGAGCGGGATTTTTGTGGTTTGAGGATGATGAACATTCTGTGGTTGCTGAACTTTGTCTCAAAGACAGACAGGGCCGTGAATCTCCAAGTGGTTTTCACTCGAAACCTTCTATTCAGCAGCAGTGAAATACATTTTCTGCACTTGGACTGAAGTATGTTTTATATAAAGTTTCATGCAGTTGGATGTTTTTGCATATTAAGGGCCAGGTTGGTTCATAACTTCAGAGTTATGGGAGCCAAGGAAAATGTCACATTCCTAAAAGATTTTGTGCCACATTTACATAAAAAGAATCACACATTTGCTGCTAATTTGTCAAGTGTAAATCTCGTACCACAAGTGCTCCATTTAATTTAGATCTTCTGACTCTGGAGCCCATTTGAGTTTAATAAAGTCATTGCTATGCTCATCAAGTTGGAAACGGTTTAAGCTTAGTGGCATTATCATTATCTTGATAGAAGTAGCCTGTGATTGTAAACGTATAGGAACATAAGGGAAGGCCGAACTTGTTCCAACTAAAACTCCATCTACACTACAACACCACCACCAACACCAACCAGCCGGGACTTTCTGCTTGGAAAAGTAACTTCAAATAAATGCTTTAATGTGTTTACACCCAGTTCTGACTATACCATCTAAATGCGCTAAAACTGTGACTTGCCAGACCGGACAATATTTTTATAATCTGTTATTATCTCATTTTGGCATTGATTTCCTTCTGAAGTCATTTAATGCAGCTGTTAAATATATCTTCAGTTTATCTGGATAAGTTCAGCTCTTCCTTTTTTCAGCATTCATAAATTGCATGCAAAACAGACAAAACCATTGAAAAACAGACAGAACAACACAGACAACATGCAGTCTAATACAACTATATATTTTACTACAAAGAAGCACATGTTTCACATGTTAAATTCATGCTGTTTCCTGAGCACATTTTTTTCTGGTAGTTTTTTTTTCTATCCTGATCTCTTGCAAGAACAGGTGTTAGCCGACTGATTTGTTACATGGATTAGGGCAAGTTTGTGAAAGATTGCCAGTGAAGGCTTAGAGGTTGAGATTACACATATGGGCAGGGTCAGAAATAACAGAAAATTTACACTCAAATCTGGATGAAGCTCTATGAACAAGATGTAACTGAGGAAAGATATATTCTATGTCCAGGTCCTTGTACCTAGTTTCACAAAAAAATCAAAGGTCAGTCAGTGTAATTTATAATTTTATAAGGTCTATTATTAACATTGCAACAAGCATAATAAAAAATAACCTACAACTGGACACAATAGCTTCATCCCCCTGTATAGTCTGTTGGCAAATGTTCTAATAATTTTAAATGAAATGCCAAAATGGCTCCTGTGTCACAATTTCTCTTTTACAGATTTTATTTTCCTTCTCACTGTTATAACATTTTCCTTAACTTAAGTACTTTATTGGTAGTTTAAAGTAGAAAAAATTATAGTATTCTTATAATATTATACAGAATCTACAAAAACTCTGATATAAATTTCACATTTTAGAGTATGATGACTATTCTGCTTGACACACATTTTCCCTGGTCTTAAAAGTTAATTTATCTGAGATTATTTGCACAATGTGTCTTTACAACGGATTGCTTCCCTTCATCCGCTTTGGCAAGGCAGTAATTGGAATCTATGCTACCAGTGTGCCAGCGAGGAATGTCAATTAAGTCACTGGTTTTCTAGTTCCAAGTTGCAGATAGTGTTGTAACCACTATAGACTATAAATGTGGTATTAAATAAAAATAAATGTCAGTTTAATAATCATTGGCTTGAAGTTGCTGGTAAAAACAGAGGTCAGAACATGTAATAGAGAGCAAGATCTAGGAAAAGTCTGCAATCTTTGTACAATGATCAGCCTACGTGGTAGAAGCTTCACAGAGTCTCCATGCACACTTCTCCTCGAGTTGTCAAGGTAGCATCGCAATGCTCTGGGAATCTCAGCGCTCCTCTGCCTGTCTGCTCTCAGACAACTTATTCAAAAACATGCCTATTTCCTCCGGAGCCTTACCTATTTCCTGGAACCAGTTAGTAGAGCCTCTGGTTCTTTCTCCTTGCCACATCCTACTCCTCTCTAACCAGTTCTCTACTCTCTCCGATAGGTGTCCCCTAAAACAAAGGATATGTAAATAATAGACTCTGTTTTCATACCACTCTACATGTTGTGAGCAAACCACTTGCCTTTTCTATTTTGTGTTCCCTGAGTTCTCTCTGCACGTGGGTCAAGAAACTAAATATAAAAACGACATGATTAGGCATCCCTGAATATCCTGAATGCTTTGGACCGGCCTAACCAAAGTCTGGAATTAAATCTTATTGAGATGCTGAATTATGACCTAAAAAAAGGTATTTATGCTCCATAGCAATATCAAACACTAACTTATTGCAAATGCCATGGTAAAGGTAGTAGCTGTGGCACAGCTTAGTGTTCACCTTAGAGGTCAAATGTTTTTACACATTTTGTTTTGGACAGTTTTTTAAATTTTTTTTTACATATTTGTTGAAACTGTCATCGTGTTGTGACATAACAGGAGACAATCTGTGAAAAAAATCGAGCTCCTCTGTTTCCTCACTGTAGCCTTACAGCCTTCTACATAAATACAATGTTCCTGGTCAGAAAGAACCAATGAGAGCCAGAAGGAAGGTCTTAGCGCTGTCAATAAAGCTTGTGTACTTGCTGCTTAATGTTCTAATGGGGCAAAACAACTTACAGTTACAAGAAAAGGGTTTATCGGAGTGTGATTGACTGTGCCTTCCTGGTTCTGATTGACAGTTTCTGACTACATGGCATATTTCTGCAGATGACAACTGGAAGGAAACAAAGGAGCTTGATTTGTTCACGTATTACGTCTAATACAGTTCAAAAAATCTCTAAAAAAAAAATCATATTGTTTATAAATTTACAAATTGCAACTTTAATGAATTAAATCTTCTAAAATAACTGTTTGCTTTCAGAGTGAATCCTTTATGTAAGTTCAGTGAAATAGATGAGCTGTTTTAAAAGATCAACTTGCCATGAAGCAGGCATATTAACACTAAAAAAAAAACAGAAGAAAAAAACAAACAAACAAGCATAGCCACACTTGTTTTGAGTCATTGTTTGATAGAGCAACGTTCTTCTTCTCTCGCCTGCAGTTGGATCAATATTATTAGGGTACCTAGTGAAATAATGTCAGTTGATTTCATCCAATTGTTTGGCTTGTGTCCACATAAGCTTGATGCCAGTGGCTCTGCAGAGTGTCTTAATAAGAGGCTGCAGTAAAGAGGGTCAATATCCACATATTACTGGGCTCTAACAGAGCCGTAGACAGTCACAATGAGACAGGATCAGCAAGTCTGCAGCACCTGCCGCTCTCTGCACGAGTCCATGCTCACAGCCAAGGACGAACAAACAAACATAGATAAACACATGCACTAAGATTTTCAAACACATACGCACACGCACGCACACGCACACACTACAGAGCTCAGTCACAGCTTAATTTAATCAAGTGCGATGGCTAGCTCGATTAATAAAGCCAGCTATTGACTTCTAATTGGCGCCGCTCTGCTCTGCTAATTTCCTGGGACAAAATTACACTAATGCAGTTTGCCTGATGGAGTACTTATAGTTGGCTCCCAGGAGAGGTAGCCCTGCAAGGCGGCTAGATAGCAAGGTTGCAGAAAGAGAGAAAGAGGAAAAGAGGGAGGTGGGGGTCTGAGGAAGGTGTGGCATCAAGGAAGAGGTGTGTTCAACTTTGATAAAGATCGCAGGCTGTTGTTCCAGTGTGGACCATTTTCTAATCAGTGGCCTTCTGTCTTTGGAAATGTCATCCATGCTGGTGTAGCTTTACTGTCTGAGCGAAAGAGAGAGTGGGAACTGGAGGGAGTGGAGTATGAGACAGCTCTGGCTGCTGACTTTCACTAGTGGAGTGTAACACTAGCCACCTGTCTGCTCACTAATGAAGTCTCTTCCAACCGCTCACTTCCACCCTTTCAGTACTTATATGCTCAGACAAAATAAATTAAATAAAAAATGCTCTAACCACATTAGATTTGCAAAACAATCCACAGAGATACAGGACCACAGTTAGGGGAGGGTGTGAAAGATGTAAATTGTTTTCACACACATGAACTTTGGAAAATGAGTCGAGAGTCATCCTTTATTGTGGTTTGTATATGTCTTTCAAGAGATGCACAATCTTTCTAGTGAAATTTACCCCTCATAACAATATATGCCAACTATGTTGACGTTTTATTTACTATACATTTTACGGTTTAAATTTCATTAGCAGTGCAGGACTAAAGCTGCAGTACCTTGCAAAAATATTCAAAATCTTTAAAGTCTGATGGTGGATAATTATAAAGTGGATTAGAAATGTTACATTGTTTTAACATAACCTACTCTGAGCTTGGATTAGTTTATTCTTTTAAAAGTGTTTTTGTAATTATGTTTCTACACCCACATGGACCAAGAATTGACCACTTTCCCTACTTTTTAAGAAAAGCATCACCACAGAATGATGCTGCCAACATTATGTCTTACAGCAGGGTGATGCTGACTTCAGGGTGATGTTTCGACACATGTGTATTGCATGTAATTTTTTAAAAATGATGTTTTTCTGTTTGTTTATCATTCAAAATCCCAATGAAAACACTTGACTTTTTGGTTGTAGAATAAATACATTTAAAAGAGCAGATATTTTTTTTGTTTTGCATTTTTTTCACTTATTTTTGGATGAGCATAAACATACCAATCTGATCACCAAAGGTATTGAACATTTATACCAAAGCCTGTAAAATTAAATATATATATATATATATATATATATTTTAGAGTTCTCATTATGTTGTTTTGAACTATATTCCCTTTAAGCATAATCTTATTTCATGCAACTCACACAAACACTGAATTACACCCACACATACACAGAGCATGTTGACACTGTTTTCACATAATTAATTTTTTTCCAGACCTGCTGACAGATTATCTTGTGAATTTAGCACTATCTGCGACTTTGCTCCTAATCCATATTTTAATCTATGTTCAAATGATAGTAAATCTTGTGTCGCATTCACAATCCCTTAGCAGCACATACAGTAATCCCCAGTTGACACTGATCTTGGAGACCAGCAACACCTGTTCTGTCTTAAGACTCAAGAAAAAACACAAGGGATTCTTTTACCCACTTTTGAACCCCCATCTATTTAAACATTTTTCGAACCATTCTTTAGATCTTCTTATTACAACGGAAAAGCATTTTATTTAATATGCTTCAGTACTGAATGATGCACATTCTGAAGACGTCAAAGCACAAACATAGAAACAGTTTTTAATTGTGCTGCCTCTATAAATCTGTGTATCTAATTAAAATTAATATTTAGAATGTCAGAAAAATATCATGCCTGTGCTCATTAAATCACATGAAAAATAATGATTTGTGTTTAGATTATACAGTGATACTGTTCTGTCTACATAAGCAATGAATAAAATACTTAAAGTAACAAATTAGTGAAGCACAGTGCTCTTATTTAGGTAGTGAAAGTTGAAACTCAAGCATTGTTCGCTCTTACCATCTTTAATATTCTCACTCATGTCCTGGATTGTCTCAAGTTGTTATGAACCAGTGTTAAGATCCGGTATTAAGATACAGATTGGTGTTTCTTTGATGCCCTAGATTACCAGTAATCTTATCTTCTTTAGATTTGAAAAAAAAAAAAATCTGGTATGTATCATGCCAATAGGGATTTACTATTGACATCAAACCCCAGGAAAATCAAAAACATACCCTTTGTACAGTGGTGGAGGGGCACAAACGAGATTTAGAAACTTTAATTATATTTCATTTCCTGTCCTGTGTTTTCAAGTCTGCAAATTAAAAGCTGATTACGCACAACAAAAAACTCTGCCTGCTGAAAACATGTTATGGGTGTTTTTGGGGGGAAATAAGATCAAATAGGCCTAAAGCATATGAAAGCTGCAATCTATTTATTGTTTAAAGTAGTATCTATTAATATAAGAAATGCAGTCACCATTGTTTGTGTTAATTTAATCTGCCTGCAAGCTATAGATTAGGTAGAAGAATTTATAAAGTCAAGTTTATTTTAAAGCACATTCCTGCAAAAAGGCAGTTCAAAGTGCTTTACATCAGAAACATAGTACAGTAACCAATTGTTAATTGTTAAAACATTTTGTTAAAACTCAAGAAAATCATCAGGAAGATTCACTATAAATTTATTGATCAATGTTCCAGTTATTATGAATCAAAGGCAGCATTCTGGTTTCCAGTTCCTTAATTTAAATGAACTCAGTGTTTTAGCTGGTTTGCAGTTTTCTGAGATGCTTGTTTCACATTGGTGGAGGATAAAAAAAAAACCTCAGAGCCGCTTCTCCCTGTTTGGCTCTGATTCTGGAGATGCAGAGTAGACTACAACCAGAAAACCAGAGTGGTCTTTAAGGTCGATATAATAACAGATCTTTCATGTGTTTTGGTGTTAAGCCATTCAGTGATTTAAAGACCAACAAAAGTATTTTAAAGCCTATTCTCTAAACTACAGGGGATACAATTCATGCAGATTTAAAATATGTATTAAATGTAAGATTTAGAGCAAATTAAATAAACACAGGAGGTACAGAAACACACACAATGCATGATCTTGCACGTAGTCTTACTCACACTCACACACACACACACACACACACACACACACACACACACACACACACACACACACACACACACACACACACACAACCCAAAGGTCCTCCTTGAATCTAGTCCAAACACACACACTCTCAATTAGCCGGGGCCGCCAAGGCGACGTCAACGCGAACTTCTAAACAATAGGCACAGGGGATCCATAAAGCACAAGGAGGAAACATGAGCTAATACCACTATTCCAATTAAAGAAACATTTGTTGCCTCTGACACCTAAATGTGATTCTCCACAGCTGTGGCGTGCTCCAGTACAATAGTAGGTCTGCGAGGGCAGGGTTTGTTGTATTGTTGGCCACCGATTGTGTGAAAGGTTGAGTCAGGCCCAGACCCGGTCTCCTGAGAGGAATGCTTCATCACAACAGAGGAGACCTTTTGTTTTCCCTTTTCAAAGGATTTCCAGCACTCCCTGCTCCAATCTTAGCCTCCTTCATAAAGACACGGAAAGTTCAAGTGGATGGTGATGAAGCACATAAATTTAACTCCGTGGTTGCAATGTTCACTAGGGATTGTTGTAATGTTGTGAAATCTGCTGGTGGGACAAGTCAGGAAAAAAAAACAACAAAAAACTTTCATGTGTTTTTGGGAAGAAGCTTTATCATGTTGTTAAAATGTTGACATTTATACTGTATCTGGACAGTTTCAATGTAATGTTTGATGATATAATTATTCAGAGAGAGAGAAATGTTATCACCTATTGTGTTGGGTATCGTCTGTAGTGGTCTATAGTTTCTGTAACAGTAGAGGTCACTCTTTTCTCCTTCCTTTATAAACAGAGCCCTGTAACAGACATGTGAGCTTCAAAAGACATACACACTAAAAGCACAAAACTAATCCAACATTTTAGGACATATAAATATAATTATAATCAGCAAAAATGTAATTTTTTTTCAATTTATGCTTGTAGGTCACTATTGTTCAGTTTTAATTATTTTTCCCAAATTAGAAACTTTATAAACAAAATTGTGAAATAATTTGCTTGATTACGTTATTTGTGTGATGTCAAACTTTGATATCAGAGAATAACACAATGTCCAACCGACAAGGTCTTCATCTTGAACTTAAATATATAACTTGAAAATGTATGCATCATTTTATCCACTAAGGAGGAAGAAGCCAGAAAAAAATGTGATGTCTTGAAAACGTAAACCAGCACACTCTTGCTGAAATTTAAAAGGGCTCTGTGCCAATCTCAGAAATTCACCTGAGGAAGACAAACTGCTTACAAAAACTAATTCAAAATACTTGTGGCAGCATTCAAGTAACACATCACAGTTTCTGCTCCAGTTCTGAATAGCATTGTCATTAGGATACGTAAGGATGTCAGCATTTAACAATTTTCCAAATAAATCTCTTCATCATAGAAAAACCATAAAGTGATTAGACAGTCTTACCTTTTGCGTTATACTTTTATTTATGTGGATTTATATGACTATCATAGCCCTCCAAATTGTTAAAGCTGTCCAGAGTTTTCTCATAGCAACATGCTACAAAAAGCTACTTAAAGCCAAAGCTACACATCTTGGTGGATAGTATTGCAAAATTACAGTAGATGACATCTGCAGCCAAGTGTCCTATTCTTTATTTCGAAAACTACCTGTATAGCTAATGTGTTTGCTTTTATTCAGCTCATCCTCATTTCTCGCATGAATAACTTTTTTTTTTTAGCATAAGTGCTCCCTTCATTTGTTTTTTTGTTTTTTTTGATAAACAAAAGTCACATATTAGGTCAATTTAATCTAATTAAAAATGCCTTTTTTGATAGGAAATCAATCCCTTCTGTTATTAAAGTGGAAGATTTCTAGATTCTTCTTTTAAAGATGCTACATCCTCGCCCAGAGATATGGCAGTGCCTTTCTGATTTAATGGATATCACTCAAATTTTTTTTGTTTCATTAAACAGTTTTAAAGCTACTCATGCATTCTGAAAGCACTAATTGTGGTTCATTGTCATGTTTTCATTAAATAGTCTGGTTTTCTGGCAGTAAAGTCGTTTGATATTTGGTCTGGAAACAAATTCAGACATGCACAGAAATGGCTTCATGCCTTGTATGTCAGCATTATAAGACAACAACAGTGCCACTTGTTTTGTGGTTAATGTCATACAAGAACAGCTACTTAGATGCCTTTGGACTCAGTGAAGCTTTATGTGTCAGATGTCTTACCGGCATGACGAGTCCGGGGGTCTTTTACTCTGAAAAACAGATCACTAACCATGCCACAAAAACAATACAGGGAATCAGATTATTTTCCACCAAGAAATTAACTCCCAAAGACGATTTACCAATTTATATATCTCTCTTATTGAATTATAGAAAAAAGTTTTAATGCTCCTCTTTTGAAAGTAAATATGTTGAACTTCTCATGTGTAGTAAGACAATCATTGTGATTTCTATACTTTAAAAAAAAAAAGCAAACATCTGTTTTCTTTCAAGAAACTGTTGAAACAAATTCAGTTTACATATTGGAAATATGGAAAACAGTTGTTGCTCCTAAGAATGTTTATAATTAATGATTTGCATTTCTGGAGGCCGTGTAAACTCCCTTGAATTTTACCACCAGAGTGTTCCTCTTCTTAGTGGTAAAGTCCTGATGAAATCCAGAGGTTGAATAGCTTTGGTGGATACTTTCCTTTTCAGATCTTTCATCTCAGGCGGGCTAACCTGATCTTGTGCAGTTAGACTATGAGCCGGGGATCTCTGAACTTCCTGGTGTCCCAGTAATGATTGTTAATGATGTCATCTGATCAGGAGGAGCGGATGTGTGTAGCTATGAGTATTTTGTGTTCAAAATCTGGTCTATGTGTACATCCAGTGTTCTTTGGAGCAGATACCTCATTAGATTGAGATGGGGCTCATTTTGTTTTGGTGGTGGAGGTGGAAGGGAGTGCAGCAGGAAACATACTTGACAATGAACCCCAGTGTCTGAGCAAGCAACCATAAGTGGCCTCATCTTCTGTCTGAGTAAGAGGCCGTGACTTCGATTTTCATCAGCCCTGAGTCTTAGACAGTACTGACAGTAAAGTTGAAACGGAAACTGAAGCTTACCTTGGTTATTTATTATTGCAGAAAAATACAAAATAAGTTCATTTCTGAGGGTTAATGGTATTGAATCATATAAAGTGAACTTATCAGATTTAATTGAACTGAACTGAATTCACCCGATATTAATTCAATTTAAATTAATTAAACTGAACTAAATTTAACAGAATTAAACTGAATAGAGTTTAAAATAAGTATAAATAAAAGTAAAAAATAACACAGTAGAACTGGAGTGATTTAAACTGCGTCAAATTGGATAAATAGATACTAAACTAGTGTAACATCTTATGAATTAATCTGAAGTAATCTGAACTTCACTAAATCAATAAGAGTTGAGTTGTTTCAATTGTGGTGACTTGACGTAACCTGAATGGAACCAGTCTAATTAAAATTAGGATTAAAAGAGATTTAGGGCTTTAAAGCATGTCAAAATCATTCAAAAGTGGAAGAAATAGTTTTAAGAGGTCAAAGCAGCCTGAACTTATTATCAGTAGAATGCCCAATACTTCATAATTGACAGCAGAGAGAATACTTAACTTGTTCCCATTTGAGAACATTATATTACTATTATTTAAATTAAACTTGGATGCGTTTAGCTATTTTACTTTAAACACTCAACTTGCACTGTGGTTAATATTTCCTCTGAAATTCATCATCTCTTTTGTTAATTTGCAAAGTAGATTAGTGGAATTGTAAAATTGGTGTTTCAACCAAAGACGAGGGGAACAACCTCTGATCAATGAGGAAAATATATGTCCTTATATCTGGTTCTAAAATTGAAATCAAATGTAGCTAGTAAATATGGGACTAAATGTTTAACTATATGGCTTGATTGCAATTTTGACTGTCACATACAATTTTTCATTCATTGTGTAGCCTAAAAGTGTAGTTTAATTCGATATTAATGATAGGTTTCTACAGTTTTTAAAATCTGTTAAGAGTACTTTTGACTATTTTTAATTTTTATTTTATTCTTTTAAAACTGTCACCATACACAAAGATATACTTCACAGGAAATTTGCTGAATATTTAAATGTATTAACTAATGTTACGGACTAGAGATCCGAACACCATATCCTCACCAGAGGGCCCCCGGAGAATATGGCCGAGCTGTTAGATTGCTTGAAATCCTGCTTGTGTCTCACACAAACAATGTTTAATGATTTCCTCTCCCAAACATACAGATGTGGGCAGACAAGGCATCATAAAAGCCTTGCAGATAGTGCTAATGGGGCCGTGGTTGTTAATGGGGCCAGCAGTACTCTCATTGATAAATGATGCTTATCATACTCAAAGCACCAAGGATTTGTTTCACTTTTCCCACTGCCAATTCTTTGATTCAGCCACAGATAACACCCTAATGACCTGTGGTATTGATGTGGCTTACCATGCTTGTTGTAATTTGCCGAGATAAAGGCAAACATTTTCCTGTTTCGTCGCTAAAAGCACAGTTTTGGTGTGACTATGCAACGCCTGGTTAATGAAATATAATAAAGTGAAGAAATGACATTGGAAAAATAAACAGGATGTCCGCTAATAACGCGGTTGGCCGCTTATTGTATTTCTGGAATATAAATACAGCTCATGGTTCTTTTTTGAGCAATCTTCTCTTTGCAGAATCACATACAAGCATTTGCTAGCCCCACATTTAGACCTCAGCTAAATGGCTGTAATTACATCATGTTTGCCTCCCACCTCATAAGAGGGGATGGAGGTAACGGGGGATGACCTCTTACTTCCAGAACATGACCTGGGAATGTAGACATGCAGCCTGTGACAATGGCAAGCATGGTGACCTGTCTAATGGGCTACAGCTGATGCCCTGCAGCATCCATCTGTTCACTTCACTTCTGTAAGTCTTAGACAGTGCTAATCATGAGGTAAATGCATCTTTACAGAGTTTGTACATTAGTTAGGTTGCAAAAATGCACGCCAAAACTTTACTGCTCATCCGGGTTTCTGCAAAAGATCACAAACTGGGAAGCAGCAACAAATGCACTCCTTCATCCAAGTGATATTTTACAATATCTGTTCTGATATGGAAAAAAATACATCCCTCTTGACTGCAAGCTGGAAGAAATTTATGTCCTCTCATTTAATATAGTTGTCTTTTGATGCTTAATGCACCATTAGGACTATGTTTTATGTACTGTTTTATGCTGCACTCACTACCTAAGACCTGATTATGAGCAGCTTGATCAATATCCTCACGTATCTGGTTCTGGAGGGGGGGAGAGAGGGCTCTTATTTAGGAAGTAAATTGAGCCCAAACTTTCCTGTCAAAGCGGTAAAAGACTTCTTGAAAATTTGTGGTAAATTAGTAGCAGATGTGTATGTTTATGCAGATAAATTGAATTATCTGGGCTTTGTTGCCCAGGCACTGGGTCCTCAGTGGCCCTCTCTAATCATGCTGTCAGTGATTTAACTGGCTTCAATGGGTATTGCCATTTCAGGGGAACTAAGGCAGGCACCAGGAAATGAAACACGGTTTCTTTAGCATAGATTGTTTAAATAGTGACTTAACTCTCCCCCACCAACCACAAAGTCAATCTCTGTCTTTAGTGTTATGAAGGAAAGGATGGATTAAAAAAAGGATACATTATAGAATGTACATGATAAAATATATCCTTATTTTGTTGCTGAGTCTTAATTTGAGCATTGAACTAATCACGTTTACAGCACAACAAGCAATTAGTTCGTAAATATTCATATGCAATATATTAATTTAAATGTGAAATTCTGATATGTAGCCAGTTTTACATTCTTCTTTCTTATTCCATCCAACGTATTTGAATAAGAAGTTGCCACTTAGCAGATAGAAACAATATGGTTTTAATTTGTGATGATTGTGGTCACACTGAATGATTTTGACCCAGAAGGTTTTGGTTTAAGTTCTGTACAAATAAAGAGTTAAATAAAACTGTTTGGACTGACATTAAAAAGTAAGGGTTTTCAATTAAAGACTCACTGACAAGGTAAAACTGCTAACAGATTCAGAAGATGAACTGTTGTACTTCCATTCTGTGTACACAGAATCCTTTAATAGTATTTTTTTTCTTAGAGACTATTATGAAATCCATGTCATTGCAGAGTGTCACAGTTTTTGTCTGTAGTAATTGGGTCATTCAGCAAGTCAAACTGTAAACAAGTGAGGCTGAGTACACAGAAGTCATGGGGTCAACGCACTACTGCTAAAAAAGAAGGAGTGTACAGACAAAAATAAGGAAATCTGAAATAATGTTCTTTAGGCTGCAGGACATGTCCAGATAAACATAATAGAATCCAACATGAATTCTACAATGTATGAGATGATGTTTGAGTAAATGAAAGGATACATGTACAAAAAAAATACAGCTGAAGAAGACTTTGTAATATTAAAAATGTCACATCTAAACTGACAGCAGATAAGATGTATTCCCATTATCACTTTGGCAAACATTAGCACTTGCAAAAATGTTGGTTTAAGTGAGACCTAGATGTTCCTGAACAAAATTAACACTGTATGGAGGAACTATGCAACCACCTCAAGGCATCCAGCATTTTGACCTTGTTCAAATAACACTGGAAACACAGATTTGCTTCATCTTCATAAACTAACTGCAATGAACACCTGCCCATCACTGATGCATGCATGGCATTCACTGACAATATTTACACCAGCACCGAATCGTGGCAAAATTCTGATGCCAAACCACTTTTCAACATACTTCTATGTCCAAATTACCCTTAGTATTTACCTTTTTTAGGTCAGTTTTTAAAAATGGTTGAATATTCTATGTCAGTAATCTGCTTTCCATTTTGCAAAGGAAAATGGAAAGCAAGCTTCACCACTCTGTGATGAAGCTTGTGTCAAGGCCCCACTCTATCCTTTAGCAGACCCAACCCTCGACCAGGGGAAGGTCCTTTATTATTCCCCGTCAGGTCTGCCATTTTTCACCTTTGTCTAAAAATACAATGGAGGAGGTGGGGAGGTCTGAAAGATTGCTCAAGAATTGCCGGAACAAAGGGAGCGAACTTGGAGGGGCTAAAAATACAGCACAGCGTGTGAATACGATAAAGGACTTCACGAGAGGACGCTGACAAAGCTTTGCTGACTTTCAAGTGGGAGAACAATGTGGCAGACACTTTCAGGGCGTTTGGCTGCTCGTGGTGGCGGCTGGACAGGCTGTGAAGCAGGATGTCGACATCAGCCCTCATGGAGAGAACTGAAGGCTGCCTAAAGACAGCATATGAGACAACAGGGAGCAAATCATGATTGTTATTAATATAAAAACTTGAGAGACTTCTTTCAGCTAAACTGTTATACTTTGTGATTGTGGCTGCAAAGACAATGCAAAGCAAGAGAAATAGACAGAGGGCTGAGAAAGGGCATACCAATAGGTGCAACATGAGAAGGGCCCAAGACCCCTCATCTCATTGACTTAGACAAAGGAGGGCTGGACTTGATTACCTTCAATTTTTCTTCTGCCATCACTTTCTCTGTTGATCACTTTTCTCAGGAAAGTAACTACATGTGTGCATGCGTATCTGTGTGTGTGTTAAATTGTGTCTCCCAAAGTAATATGTTGTATGTTTTTATGGCTAAATTTGTAATTTAGTAGTAGATGTTGTGCTCTGGAAATTCTGGGCTCCCTCATCTGTAATCTGATTTCAATGGCAGTGCCTTTAGAGGTGGAGTCGATCTGATTTTCTGCTTTGACTGAGTGACGGGTTTGTGTGTGTATGCATGTGTGTGTTGACGCAGAAGATTAAATACTTATAAGGCGCCACCACTCAGGTGGTCAGTGTCTTTTCTGTTGAGGCATTATGGGAGTATTTGACTCGTCATGCCACAGAAAATAAGGTCAATTAGAATGCAAGAAGATATTGAAGCTTGTAAAAAAATATATATATATATGCAAAACCATAAAATCTTCCTGATTCCATCAAAAAATGTTAGACATCACCAAAAAACCTGGACCTGCTCTGAAAATGACTAAGATTACAGCTCCATTTTGTTTTGTTTTTTCAATGTGGGGTTCTGTGTGGCAGTTATCAGTAGTAAACATAAGCCAGTTACTGGTTATGTTTCAAGGTTTTAAATCCGAACAATTTCAAAACTGATAACATTTTCTGCCATTCTGTTCTTTCTGTTCAAAGTAAATTTAAAGCGATACCAGAGGAAGTCATGGAGTGACCAGTGTCTTCCCCAGCTGTATGCAACATAAAGTAGTTCCTTGCTCTCCCCCTGATACTTCCTGCCAGACAGCTGACACTTTTTTTTGTCACTTTCGAGGCAGACGAATTCACTTGTTTTGAAATACTTTTAGTTGAAAATAAGTCCCAAAATGGCAACTAAGTGTTTTCCAGACAGCCTGTATCGCCAAAAACAAAAAGACACATGTAGGATTTTTTCTATTACATTTTTACATTGTTGAAAGGTACGTTAAAGCAAAAACAAACAAACAACAAAACAGACACTAGAAGGAATCCTGAACTCCAGTGAATAAGAAACTGCACAAAGTAAAAACTGGACATTTAAACACAATTGCTTAAAGATTAGGACTTTATCAATGTTTTAGAGAAGAGTGGAGTTTGTATTTGGTGTGTAATCTGCCTGGAACATCAGCATATGTTCTCTGGGAGGAAGGAAAGGTTTGATGAAAGATACAAATCACATTCATCAAATAGGAGGGTAAGAGAAAACTAACATGTTCAGGAATTAGAGAAACTATTAAGTTATCGGAAGCCTCCCAGGAAATCCTCTGCAAAATATGTAAATTACTGACATAGAAAACGATAAAATAAAAAAGCAAGTATGTAAGTGATGGGTATTTTCTTGAACCTTCATTTTAAAAGAACCACAGACAAAGCATGTGAATTATAATGACAAAAGCTTTTGCAAAAGGAGAAGATTCAGCAAAAGGCTCCTTCAAGCCGTTCACTGAGCGTTCTGAAAACCTTTGGTTACAGCTCGTCTTTTATTATCAAGCAAAAGGGAAAGAGAATGCTTAGAAAGACAACAGGCATAAATTATTACTGCACACAGGCAGTTTCCAAGGTTGGGAGTATTCCGGTTGATAAGAAGACACCTGTGGAAGCGT
>CAEGAF010084266.1:0-15789 GCA_903067075.1 Micropoecilia bifurca | reverse complement strand
TGTGTGTGTGTGTGTGTGTGTGTGTGTGTGTGTGTGTGTGTGTGTGTGTGTGTGTGTGTGTGTGTGTGTGTGTGTAAGAGAGAGACAGCTACAAGCAATCCACCTGATGGCAACACACACGTATTAACCGAGTCGGCCATTGTACAGTAGAGAGACCAAAAAATAAATAAATAAAAATAAAAAAGGGGATTGTCATGCCTGTAAATGCTCAAGCTGTTGTATGTATGCTTGCACACTCGAGTAGAGCCACTATTATCCTCATGCAAGTTCTTAAAGGAAAATTCCACTAGATTTACACCTGGGCGCTATTATTTCTCATCTTTTGGTGATTTAGTGTCAAGACTTGTCAGAATGCAAAAGGAACTGGATTTATATAGAGCACAATCACACATATGCACACATTCATACAGCATTATGCAGATCTGTACTTAGGGTAAAGTGAAACCTGCAATCAGACTCTACTTTCGATAGCAAATAACTCATCTTCCAGGTGAGCCTCTGTCGCACCTAAATGTTTTAGTCCTCTAGTTTACAGCCGATAGTTTGGTCAAACATTGTGTTTAGAGAAACCGATGGTAACAGGGAGAAGCTGAGAGAAATCAGTGAAGAACAGAGTTACTTTTTATCCAATCAGCACAAAGATTCATTTACCACCATCACTTCCCAATCTATGGTAGACACCTGGAGAAGTATGGAAATGTCAATGTTGGTTTTGTCTATGTTTTGCTTTAAGGAGAGATGGATGGATAAGTAGATGAACAACGATAAGTGAACGAAAGGATGACTGGATTAAATATGGAAAGGAAGAAAGATGTAGGAGATAAAATTATGGGAAAAATATGGTAGATGAAATGGTTAGATGGATGAAGTCCAGAAAGATGAGTGGCTGGATGAAATACTAAGAATGCATGACATACAGCTGGATGGACATATAGGCAGAGAAAGTATTGATGGATAAATTAGAGAGGGATGGATGTGGATGGATGGATGAAATAGAGATGGATGTTTTGAACAATGTGGGTAAACTGTCTCAGTAAATTCTCGTACTTTCCTTTACTCCAGTTGACATTTCCATACTTCTCCAGGCTTAAATCAAACTCCAGGCCTTTCCAGGCTGAGTAGGAACCCTTTACAAACTGAGCAGAGAAAACACAGGAAGCAGACCTGAAGGGGTTCCTGAACTGGTTAGCGCTCTCAGAAAAAACCCTTCTCATTATAGATTAACAGCTGTTGAGGAACAGCCACTAATACAGTCACAGCTTGGTTATCTTAGACATGGTGATTAACGTCCCAAAAATAATGGGAAGTAGAAACCCAAACTGGAAAAACTGGCCTCTCAGCTTCCCTTGAGTTAAAAAATCCTACATAATACAATTCATTTTACAACAGAGGAACAACACAAACCATTCTATGTGGTTTTGCCATCATCGCTGACCCAACACAACCAGAACTGAAGGGCTTTAAAAGTTTTAAATCTGGAAACAAAGCAGCCAAACTGCAAAACACAAATTAGCAAAGCTACTTCTTAATGTTTACCTTAAGTTATGTAAAAATCCCCAAATCAATAAGAGGCAAAAGGCAAGGACTTTGCCCACTAGCCTGTAGAATGATGGTAAAGCAATAATCAGACAAACTGGCCTCAGGATTCTTGCACAACGTTGATTTTTGACCCCGTTAAAAACTAAGATTGGAAAAAATAGGGCCTAGGGTAAAGGCGGAATTTTCCTTTATGGAGGTTGGAGTGGGGAAGCGGTACAGTTTGCAACCCACCACCTACAATGTATGATCCTTTAGTCTTCTGCAACAGAGTGGGAGGGGAGGAAAAACACTCGTTATTGACTGCAAATACAGAATTATTCAACTCTGACCTCAGATGAACCAAGTCTCCTCTGTACACATTAACCAGTCTTTTTTTTATTTTTTTAAATTTGTGATCAAGGGCACGTTTCACTGAGATCTGCAATGTACAATAAGATTTCTGATTCTTGGGCAGAAAAATAAAAGAATCAAAAGGCTACAAATGAATAAACTGTTATGATAATGATGGCAATACACAAAGAAGTCAGAAAAATTAAAGATTTTTTAAATTTCTTCCCCTTTCAATAAGGTTAGTATAAACTCAACCTCTCATGTTCAACATATTTTTTACCAATAAACTGAGCTGGCTTCTGACTCTAGAAATATAAAGTTAAGAAGTAGGAGGTTTACAAACTCATATATAAGACTTTTTAATATTATAAATGGAATTTAAGACACATGTCTCCCAAGAATTGAATGGATTTCCTACAGGATATTGGCGAAAAATTTCTGCCTGTCCATGAAAGATGCAAAAAAGCTACCTAGCTAGTTAGCTCTAGCCTCTACCAGAGAATGTAGTGAAGACGTCTGAGTGTGACAACAAGTGTGACAACGAAAAGGTCACATGAGAAAAACTAAATATATGAACTATATCTAATAATGCTGGCATGACAAAATTTAAGATCAAAGATTAACATATTCAAGGCCAACACAGTCTTTAAAAGAAATTTAAGGCCCTTTAAATAGTTTCTTTGGATTATTTTGTTTAGGACAGAATTAACAAGCAAAAATAGAAAAAAAACAAAAAAAACAAGTGTGTGCATTATTTTCTAAAGCAAAAGTGCAAAACCTTATAATTTCAGAGCAAATCACAGAAAAAATATTTATAGCAGAGTTAAGAAAGTGCATTACAAAAATAAAATAACAGAAAATCTGAAACTAAAGGTTTGCTCTTATCACACTAAGATTGATTCAATACTAAAGCCAACTTATCGATATAAATATCTTTGGATCAATCCGCTCACCTCTAGTAGGAGAATTTCAGCAGATTGCAGGAAGGTGGCACAGTATTGAAGTTTTAGAAGTGCTAGACATGCTAGTTGCTAGTAATGTTAATAATATAAACTCAACCAATATTAATTTAGTCTTTTCTTTTTAGAATAATAATTACCAACACAATGGGAAAATAAAAAGCTCTCGTCACTGTAAAAACAACTTTTAAATTATTCTACCAAAGATCAGACATGTTTTCTTTACTCGCCGTGTGTTTGGCGCCCCCCTTTGACTGGGAGTATTATTGACCCAGAACATTCCCAAAAGTCTGAGTTGCACAGGGACATCTGTAGATTTATTCAATTCAACTCAGCACCCAAAAACACACAGCATTCTATGTATACTATATTTATGCAATAAACAATAAAAAATTATAAA
Source organism: Micropoecilia bifurca (assembly GCA_903067075.1). Taxonomy (NCBI): domain Eukaryota; kingdom Metazoa; phylum Chordata; class Actinopteri; order Cyprinodontiformes; family Poeciliidae; genus Micropoecilia; species Micropoecilia bifurca. Next base: position 12,561 of record CAEGAF010084266.1, on the reverse strand, counting down.
TAATCACCTCAGTTTTCTTTGCTGAAATGTCAACATTTAAAAATTATTTTAAGTTACCTAACCAATACTCGGATGTGCATGTGAAGATCAAACATCCTGTAGTTACAACTTTAAAAATAGGAAGCTTTTGTTTTCAAGACATCGATATAAAACTAAATGCATAATTTTTAAATTGCTGGCTGACAACAAAGGAAATTAATGAGGTCCTTAGAGCAAAGTTTTACATGAATGATTTAAATCAACCAATGATCAATGAACAACACAAATCAATCTCTGGTTGCAGCTCTTTTATGTAACTAGCACACAAAGCCAAGGACTTTTTAAATAAAGATGATTAAAACAAGTTTTAGCACCAAATATTTATCATAATCTGAGAGAATCTGACCAAGAAAAAAAATAATCAAAGTGAGGTAAACAAATACAATATAAAGGGCATAAAAAAATAAACACTGCTTCAAGGAGTTTTGATAAACACTTTCACAGCTGGATAAAAAGCAAAATAAAACATTTTGAGGATTAAAAGAACAAATTGCATTCCTTATCCCGGCAGAGATGCTTTTTTTTGTTTGTTTTTTTACAAAACCTTTTCTTCTGTTCATTATCTTTGTTTTCCTAATTTCAAGGCCAGCCTCACTGTGTTCATTTGCCCCAGGTTTTCTTTTTCTTTTTTAAAAAACAAACAAGTCGTTTCATCAATTCTGCTCATGGCATGGAGCCAAACTAACACACCTCAACCTGGATCCATAATAAGAAATTAGGAAGAGAGTGAAAAGAAATAATAGGAAAGGATATTCAGGCAGATCCAACAGAGAGGCCTTCAAACATGATGGCTGGTTAAACAAATAAATAAAAACGAGAAAACATGGCCGGGAAGGTGAACAAAAGAGTTGATTGAGAGGGAATACAGATTAAAAAGAAAAGGTGAGTTAGTGGGGAACAAAGGAAGCCACATATATTGCTGAAAATATGAAAACAAAAAGAAAGGGAAAGACAGAAAACAGGATCTGGAGTTGAATAGAGAGGTGGAAGGTGGCATGTACACTGACCTGTGAGAGATCTGGAATGTCACCCTGATCTATTCCAACTTGCTGTCGTCAAAACAAAAAGAAAAGAAAAGAAAAAGTAGGGAGGGAAGTATAGGTGGGAGATAAAATGGAGAACAAAAAAACATAGGGGAATCATTACCTCATGCAGTGACAATGTGTCAACAAAAAAAACACAACAGAAACAAACAAGCAAATGTGTGCGACATCGACAAGAAATGGCAGCAGTGACTGAACGATGAGAAAACATGTCGGACTCTTGAAGGCGGAGCAGGCATGCTGTGGGAACACTTAAAGTGACACCAAACTCCAGGAATTCACCTCTACGGGACGCAACACGTCGACTTGTTGGGACACAGATAAACAACGTCATGTCCTTCTCATAACCAGCCAGTTGGCTTTCATATGCAAACACTTAGTTTAAAGGGGCAGTGTTGTGTGAAATAAATTTTGTAGCTTTATTTCATGTTATAGTGTTATTCCCTCATCATAAACATACTTGGAGTGCTGCTTTGATTCTTTCAGGCATGTTTGAGAAATCTTTTAATCTCCATGGCAACAAATCAGCTGCGTAAAAAACGCCTGGATGGACCTAGCTCCGCCTTCGAGACAAAGTTCCTCCTGATGGCTGCAGTTTCCAAGCTTCCGCATTACAGAACAGCCCTCCCCCTTTATGCCTCCACTCAGCTCCTTCAGACTAGCCAGCAGCAATTAGCAAACATCAGCTGAGCTCATTATACGAGCTACTCCTTGAGTAACACTGGTAAAAACGTTGTAAAAGGCAGATTTTCAGAAAGAGCCGGAAGTCCTTAAAAAGACAGGCCCAATTCCAAGGTTTTCAATTACAAAGTCAAATTTCATTTAAATCATATTTCCATTTTTACAACTGAGGCTGACATAGTTTGGAAAATACATAATACTGCCCCTTTAACACTAAACTGAAGTGGTAAATCTAAGATAAATATGGTATTTACAAAATAAATGTCTTTTTGGAATACAGTGATGCTAATTCAGCAAATATTTTGTTGAGAACGTGTAAAGCAAGCCTTTTCCTTTCTGCGCGCACTGAGCCGAGGAGACCAAACTCTGCAGATGTTTTTGGAACGACCAACAGGGACATGGAGCTGAGCTCATTTTAGCCACAAGAGTTATGGATGCCTTTTGAGTATCGGGAGCCTGACGGCACACAGCTGTCTGCTTCGTGTGTCCTGCTAGAACTCTGCTTGATGAACTCTGGTGACCTGCAGTGATACGGCTCCACAGACACATTAAATGAACTGTAACTAATCTCTCCCCCCAATCCATTACTTTGACTTTCACATTTCTTTTTCTCTACCCTCTTTGTCCCTCAGATAGTCTCTTTGGCTCTTAAGGAATAGCCACATGTTGAGCAGGCATGTATCTTTCCTTATTTACTATTCAGGTACTCCGACATTTTTAAGAAGTAAGAAAGAAACATTTAATATCTAATGTTTTTACAGTGAGGACTCAAAACCATTAACTAGTTCTGCATTCTGACAACCAACATTCTCACAAAACAGAATCCAACACATTGATGCTTAATGGAAAAATTGACATCTGTTCTACAAACAAATACTGATCGCTTTGACTGAAGGTGGCGCTGTGTTGAAGTGCTTCTAGCACCTTGATAAAATGGGTTGTAGTAATTCTCAATTTTATTTTGCTCTAAACAAGTTGTACATGTATATGTGCTTTGCATTTTCTTTATTATTTTTGTATAAAGAGTTGCATAAATTTGAGTTCATAATTTGAATCTAAGCCTGTGTGCTTATTTCCTAATAGAAATTGACATTATAATCTCTTAATGTACTAAATGTAAAATATTTTTCTTTCTCCATAAATATCCAGTTTAGGAGAACACCTATTGGTCAACGTGTCATTTTAAGACTGTTGTGAGAATTGTAACTCTCTTCAGCATCATAACTCCTCCGTGGAAATGGATTTCTTATACATCTGCAGCCACTTAATTTCCCATCGTGCTGTCAATTTGCGTATATAAAACGTACACAAAATGTTCGCTGAACCACCATCTGATGCTTTAGTTCTTCTAAATCACTGCATCAGATGAAAACACATTTATTGAGGGGGGAAAAAGATATTGTAGATTAAAATTTGCTCCTTCACACTGGAGACGTTAAATCTAAAAATGAAGCAACTCATTATTTATTCCTTTTCCTACACATATATTTTTTAATGTCTGTAGCCGTCTGTGGAAGTCCTTAAATCGTAATCGTAAAGAGACGAAGACGTTTAAATGGGACCGTTTCCTCCATTCCGTGTCTGAAATGCACGTCGGCTTCCTGTTTAAACTACAGAGACGGAACGGGGCACAGCAAAGAGAGAGGGAGAAAGGGAAAGAGGGATGATCTGTGGGCGCCGGGGGAAGGAGACCCACTCGGGTATCCATCTTTGTCAGAGGGAGAAAAGAGGAGCGAGGCAGAGGAGAGGATTAGGCGGAGGGAGCTAACAGAGCGCCTAACCACGTCCTCCATCTTATGGTTATTTTTGGTCTATATATATAAATAAATATATATACATATATATATTTATATATGTGTGTGTGTGCGTGTATGTGTGTGTATTAAATGTGGGGGCAGTGGGGTAAGTCGGGGATGGCTTGGTTTAGCAACGCTGAGTGAGCAGAACTGCAGCCGCCATGTGAAAAATGAACACATTAAAGTAACGTTTGCGAACATCTGGGTGAGGAGAGCTGGATTATAAGAATCTACATACAGCTAGGAGATTTACAGACTGTGATTTAGAATTAAGAATCTAAAAAAACAAACCAAAAAGCCTGAAAAGCGAACCTGTTTAAACTGAAAGAATTCCAGATCGAGTATTGGTGATAATGAGCCCGATCCACAAGAGATTTATCCAGCCTAATTTTATGCTTTATTGTTTATTTTACATTATATTTAGCATTCAAACGGTTCACTTTCTGAACCATTTGAAAAAAGTTAGTTTTTACATGTTTGACCAAGATAGTCAACATATTTGTTTTAGTCAGTTTTAAGTTTGTTAATTATTTCACATTGGTTGTTATTCTGCACTAACTGAGCCAAATGAAAGTTGTTTTTACATGTTTGATCATGTCTCTTAAGCTATCGGTACATGCAAATCTGCAGAGTTAGCAAATAAATATGTAATTTAGCACTTTTTTTCTAAAGAAAAGTTTTAAGTTATATCAGCATTGTTTTTGTCTGTATCGGTATCAGCTGATGCTAAATATGTATCGGAAGTGGATAAAGAGAATCTGTGCGTCCCTCTCTGAGGGTTCGTCTGTGTACTCGTGTACCTCAGCCACTTTGAGGAACTCCGACAACTTTGTCATCCTGTAAAGAAATTTCTTGTAGATGTCCAGAGCGTCTTTACACTGGTTCTTCTTCATGTCAAAGTATTTCTCTAGAGGGGAAAAAACAAAAAACAAAAACACCGACAGTCAGGAAAGATTAAAAGTGAGCAAAAATGAAAAGGTTTTTACATGAGGAGACGAAACGCTAAGAGCTTCTGTGCGTGTGTTGCTGGTGTTTACATATCTGTTAGACAGCAGCATCTGCATGACTGACCACATGGCCAGTTACCCTAAATTACATACCCTCCAGTACTAAAGGTGTCATTACAATAACCCATTACACCACTGAACGCTACATTGCCTTGCAAAAGCAGTCGTACTTATGCTACAACCGCAAACTTTAACGTCTTTTATTTGGATTTTATGTGACAGACTCGACAGAAGGTACCATATAATTGTGAGGTAGGAGGAAAAGGGCTGAACGATTGCCATTTTTTTCCCCCTTTCAAGAAAGAAATCTTAACCATGAATACGCTTTGATCCAGATCAGGATATTGTAGCCGTATCTGGCTGGATGTTTAGGTGAACCTTTTGCAGCCTCCATCCATCTTCTCCATCAGATAAGATCAGCTTCCCTTTCGTGAGCCTTTTGGTTACAGTCCGTAGGTTTATCAAGTGAATTCTCCCCCCAAAAAAGATGTCAAAGATTGTAGTTGTAGCTACAAACTAAGAAAATGTGGAAAAAAGTATCAGCTTCCCTTTCGTAAGCCTTTTTGTTACAGTCCGTAGGTTTATCAAGTGAATTCTCCCCCCAAAAAAGATGTCAAAGATTGTAGTAGTAGCTACAAACTAAGAAAATGTTGAAAAAAGTATAAAAAATGAATATATTTGGTTTGGACACATCACCAGTCCAACAGAGAGAAAGTTTCTTTAGTTTACCTTGTTCCATCTTTAAAAAAGCTCAGAGGATTTTAAATATGGTTAAGGTGGAAACGATTAATCGTGATTAATTTATTTTTTTAAACAGTCGCCTACTAATTTAGTAATCGATTAATTGTTAATTAAAGTATAGAAGGTAAAAAAAAAAAGGTCCAATTGCTGAAAGAATGGTAATTACGTTAACAGCAATTAAGTCAAAACTACTAAATTTCACTTTAGGCCCCTTTTCCTATCCAGGTATTATTTGGTTAATCCAAAAATAATAACAACCAGATCAGCCCCGCCGTGGACTAAGTCAATCAGGTCAAGTTTTTTTTTTTTTTTAAGTAGTAGTAGTAGAAGTAGGCAATAAAATGATAATTTTTAAAATGATAATTTTTTAATTAAAAAAATAATTGAATAATTTATTTGCATTTTTAAATGTATTTCCAATATTGTATAAAAAAGGCTTACATGAATAATCTGTGGTATGGGCCAATTTTTAACCAATTAAACAATCATTTTGTAAATTTAGCAATAGAATTATTGTTTTTTGTTGATTATGCTACATTCAATTATCTATCAAATAATTGATTATTTGGCAGAATTATCACTCTACCAATTAATCGACAAACTCATTGTTTACTAAAATGATTGTTAGTTGTATCCCTGTGTTTTTTTTTAACTTCATTTACACTGAATCAGTTTAACTCTTAATGTGTAGCAGCTTTTCTGCAAAGTGTCCCGCAGATATAGACCATATACCACTGAAATATGGGATACTTCTCACTCAGCGCTGCCTGAAGGCAGATTTCTGAGATCGACATGTGGGAGGAACTGCAGAGATTTCTCCAGATTATGAAGCGCAGATGACGAAACCTTGAAAATCTATAAAAAAAAATTAACTGGGAAGCATAACTTCAACATGATTGGATGACTTTTTGACAGGCTGAACTTTTTAAAAAAGATCCAGAACCTCTGGGAGGATTGATAACTGATAATTTGACAAACTACTGTGACAATTTCCATTAGCGTGAAATGTTTGTATGAAAGGGACGAGTGCTACCCAACAGGTTGATGACTCCTTCATTGTACGCAGCAAAGAGCCTTATGGAGTCTTTGAAGAGCAGCATGAAGGCCGAGTTGATCACTCCATTGGTCAGCTCGTTAGGATTGGCCTGCAGGGAGGACAGGGAGAGAAGATGAAGGTGCCATCTTCATCACGTCACCAGACTGATCATGGAAGGATGATATCAGCCACACAGAAAGATCGTTCACCAGATAACAAAACCTTTCCCCCCAGAGTTGCTGTTGGAAACATCATGTTTAAACATAAAAACACCCACATGCAGGTGGTGTCATCCCTCCATTTCTATCAGTCTTTGAAGCTCCACACACGCCCTACAACGTGACCACTACGTCGACAGATCTAAAAGTTCTCGTTTCCGGTTCTGGCCGATTGCATCAGCAGATACCTGAAAGTCCAGCAGAGCGTCCAGTTGGTTCTGGATGATGGGCAGAGTCTTGATGAGCTTCTCTGCGTTCATGGTGCGCATCACGCCGTCGACACTGACAAAACAGGAAGCACACGGTTACAGGCGAGAGCTTGAGGAGGAAAACCTATGCAGACGTTGGTAGAAATGCAGGAAAGTAAACCAGAGATTTTGCTCTAATCTTGTTGCCGACGGTGGTGAAAAGCTAGAAACTAATGTCTGGGAACGCGCGTTATGGGAAAAAAAAAATAACGAGACTTTGCTTCGAAGTCTGGCACAGGTCTTTCTGATATGACCTTGTAGAAACACGCAGCCACTTATTTTTAAACCGCAGCCTCCTCCAGCTTTTATTAACTCGCATACAGTGGGTGTCATTCTGAGCTTGGAGGAAAAGAGGAGGTTCGCTTCCTGGCTGAGAGATTGTTAGCAATGATTAAGATTAGGACTCGGCGTGAAGGTTTGGTGGCCTCGTTTCAAAGCCGATTCAGCAGTACACAAACTTAGCTCCATTTTGGTCACGTTTAATGGCGGACACACTGAGCCCTTCACCGCACTCATCAAAGTTGTGCTCTTGTAACTATATGTGGGCGATACATCAGTTTTATGAATTAATACATTCTTTTGGTTTTCGAAGGTTAACATTTTGGAGAATCTGGATTTTTTTTTAATCCGCCAATGCCCTCCTTGGGTTTCCATAGTTCAGAGTGATGTCAGCACATCCAGGGCAGCCATCTTGTTTGACAAGCATGTTTTACCGATTCTGTTTATTAGGACGTTGAATTCAGGTCAACCAAGGCCCAGCCAACCTTTTGACTTACAAGAATGAAGCTAAAACATTACAAGTCGTATGGCAGTAGAGTTTAAATATTATGAGTAAAGTTCTAAAATTACCAGAATAAAATGGTCATTCTATGACAACTCAACACAAAAAAAAATACCTTCATCTTATGAAGCTATAATTTGGCATCGGTTTTAAGGTAAGGACATATTCAATCTTTAATACATCAACATCAAATTATTAGCAGCAGAACTTTGAAACAACTGGGCCAATGACTCATTAAAACTTGTTTTCATTTTTAATTTTAAGATCTTCTTCTGGTAAAATTCCATCTTTATTCTTCTTATAGTATAACTTTATTCTCCAAATTGAACAATTAAAAGGTTTTGTAGCCTTGCCTTAATAATCAATCGTGCAACTGTAAGACTGAATGATTCAAATAAAAAACACTTTGAAATTATTTTCTGTTATTTGCAATGTCTATTTTAGAAAATAGAGGGGGGGAGAAGAAATCGATTAAATTGGATCTCTTGCGCAAAAAAAATTTATTTTACTTTTATGTCATATTGCCCAGCGATACAACACTTGATTTGTCCAACACAACCAAAGCAATAAATAAATAAAATATTATTAATCACAATGTAAATTAATAAGCTCATTTTAAACATACCCTCTCTTCATCTTGGTGAAATCCACAGCCACCAGTCTGTAGGACATGGCCTTTTCGTTCAGGTAGCGACTGTATCGTCTGATGAAGGTTGACATGTCGTAACCTGAAAGATCATACAGTCTTAAACCAACTTCATCATTTTTGTCTTCACATCCCTTGATGTTTATCCATCCCATTTGTGAAAATATAATTGCACGGAGTTGTGACATTTGTACAAAAATGAAGGCTTTTACCTTGCAGAGCTCCCTTATCCAAGAAGTTGCTGAGGTTGAACAGAGTGTTTCTGGAGGCAAGGTACTGGATGAAACGCTGGAACGTTGAAGGACAAAACAGGAAGACGTCTTTAAACAAAGTGAACACTTGAGATTTGTTAAACCAAACCCAAACAGCTGCACATTCATTTATTTATGATTTGGGTTGAGGGGAAAAACCCCCCAAAACATTGTTGAATACAACTGAGATCAGAATTCGCAGTGATCATTCATAGTCTCTAGAACCCTTGTTTATATAAATCTGTCTCTGCTGCTCCCGTCCCTCCAGAGCCAGTTTTAAACACAGCTTTGTTCGCTTTGACAGATCTGATGTCACAGAACAGGTGATGGAAGCGTTTTACATCCTATTTTCCCAACAATGTTTAACCCAGCATGTTGGCTGTGTTTTCTAACATCTCCTTTTAAACCAGCAGCAGCCCTAAATTTCACTATTTGGCAATGCAGACAGATTTTCCCACTTCTAAACAGAGAATTAATTGAACATATAGTTTGGCTTTTTTCAGTTGAAATAATAACGGACTATTTTCCCATTTCAGAATGTCTTAGATGTTCTGGTCAGAGATTAGTAGCCAATTCAATCTACTTATAGCAGACTTTTAACTCAACTATCTTAGCGGTAGCTTTGTTAAGTGTAAACAGTTATTGCTGTAGGAAATTCTTTGAGAACCAAGATTCAGTCCAGGGCTTCTGGAGGTTTCACCAACTACGCTTTAAACCTTTTCATGAGTTAAATTTATGACCTATACAATGAGCTGCAAAAAAAGAAATGAACAGGACCAAAATAGACATTTCTCGGCTACTTTTGTGACTCTAGGTAGCAGCTTTGTGCTTCTCACATATGCTGCCTGCTAATGGCCTTTTTCTTTGCTAGCTAGATAGACAAATTCTAGCTGCTAATGGCTTGATGTTTGCTTGCTAGCTTATTAGCAGCTTGTTACAGGTAGCCTTAACCACCTTGAGTCATAGAAAACAGTGAGAGAAGATGCTTGTGCACAACTCAAACCTTTGCCTGATATAAAAGTCCCATTAGAAAAAAATAACTATACAGAATATATGAGACTGAAGAGTCCTACCACTAAGAAATACAAGACTTGTTATAAGTGTATTTATTTTCTTGAATTTAAGATGTTTTAAGGCCCTGATATTAGATCAATTTAAGACTATTTCAGACTTTTAAAGGTGCGGACATCCTGTCCATCAGCATTTTCCATGAAAGAAAGGAGAAAACAGAGCATTAATGCCAGACCTTAGCGTAGTGTTCCTGTTATCTGCTAAAGCATCAATCCCTGCTTAAAAGTAGCCGCCTGAATGAAAAGCCCACATGGGGGCTGAGAAAATTGCTTTCTTTGAAATAGCTCCTTATATTTCCGACTTCTTTTCAAACGGCGAAAATAGTCAACTTTCAGTCTTCTTCTCTCCATAACAACTCTCAAATCAAAAAGTGTTGACTTCAGCACAAAAAGTCAGCGTTGATATATAGGAGTTTCCATGTGGCCAGACCTGGGTCAGCACTAGCCAAGCTGAAGATTGTTCAATTACAGTCGGTTGATTTCTCAAAGCACCTCATGTTTTTAGGGGGGGAAACTGTGAGAGAATAACAGGGTAAACTGCTGTCTGAGAGTCCCTGCAAATATATAAATCCTTTATGACACCGAGATGTTTAGCCAGATGAAACTCTGCTGAAAGACAGCTAAACATTCTGTACAGTTTTTATAAGCCAGACTGTAGAGTTCTATCTTCCATCTTTTCTCGCAGCACCTCAAAACCACAGTAGTTGATGAGGAAAATTTTTACAATTCTGCAACAATTTGAAGAATACAACTCCTATTTTAATTGTAGTGCAGTTAGATTTTAAATATCGTTTAGAAATAAAACCGGCAACAGACCCGACTTGAATTTTAGACTGAAATGATTTAAGACGTAGCCTGGACTGTCTGAAAATTAATGACCGACTCGCATTTCATCTCTTGAGAGCATCTTCGCTACATCGTCCTCCTCGCATCTCTGACCAGCAGAGCACTGTGGAATGGGTCTTGGCAGTCGTCCACAGCGATGGGAGCTCTGGCCTCGGGCTTCCAGAAAAATCGTCTTAAACTTTAAGGCGGACCGTGTCCGGCTGACTTAAGATGATTTGAGAATTGCGCATTTGCAAGTTGCAAATCTGGCAGGGAACTAGCCCTCGCTGACTGGTTGGAGGATGTAAGGACCATGCGTTTGTGTGTGTGTTTATAAGCACAAAAAAAATGCTTGAGGGCATGTATGTTGGAAATCAGCTGCAGTGACTGTTCCAAGGCCTCTGGGACTGTTTAAAAATGCAGAAAGAATGGGATTTTGTTCTTGCCCTTTTCTTGTGTCTACGTATGTGCGGTCTGAGAGAGAGAGGGGGAAAAGAAACCGATTTCACAAGCGGACGATAATTTAAAATTAAATACAACAGGGATGGCTGGAGTGGAGGGTTGCTAGAAAAGCTGGGTGAACAAAAAAATGTTTGCTTTACCTCGGGGTTGACACCGCTCAATAATCGATGGGAGTGATGAAAGGTAAAGGGATACGCTGTATGGATTTACAGAAGAGGTGATGTAAAATAAAGATGAAAAAAAAAACAACTCCATCAAAACAAACGAAAAGTTTTAGCTTTAAAATTTAAGTGCATATCCCAGTCTTCGGTACAGCTGCCTTAAAAAATGAATCGACTAAGACGAGACAAGCAACTGAAAACTAGACGATATACAGCCATGGCAAGTTAGCATGAGCCAAACTGCTTTAAAGAAAATACTTACATTTAAGAAATAGCATCAATGACGATTTAATGTACAAATAGAAAAAGGTACCTTTAGCTAAAAATAAATGATGAAAATCCCAATCATATCCCAGTGGGGATATTCATGGGGGTCACAGCTGGCCACTGAGCTAAAATCCGTGAGTACTTTAGAATCCCGTTAAAAATGTCTATAACTACCTATTTTAATAGTTCAAACCCCAAATATGCATTAATATGAACAATGGAAACAGACTTGGCACTACCACAATAGCCAACATCTATCGTCTTCCTCAGTTCTGCTCTAAAGCCAATCAGCAACAAGGAAAATAAGAGTTGCTCTTGGATTGGCTCCTCTGCAAATGGCCAGCCAATAGCTGTGCCTGAATTCAGGGTCTGCATCCTTCAAAGGACGGATTTGTAGGGCGATGACGTCATAGAGTGGCGACAAGGCCTGTCCGAATTCAAAGACTCCTTCATATGCATCCTTCCAATGAGTCCTTTTCCCCAGATTTGAAGGATGAGTCAGATGTATCCTTCACGGCCCACGATATCCCATAATTCATTGCGGGTTCCAACTGGGCGTTCAGGCAGTGCGTCAATGGCAGTGAATAGTGACAAATTATTTAACTATACAACACTTTAAATGACAACGTGATTTGGTTCATTGTTTTTAGGCGAGAATGTAAGTGTGTAAATCTCAAATATCTGCTCGGCCCATCAATAAATCACTTAATTACAATATTGCTCCAACATTTTCGGACCTGTCTGCTACCACTGCGGTAACAGCCAGCTCCCCTCGCCAGCTGTTAGCTGGCGAGGCGCTCCTGGTTCAGTACACCAGGAGAAAACGCCTATTTCCTGGCACATTTGTTATAAAAAATCCCGCTAGCTTTTCCAAATGAGTGGGAGTTAAACACCGATATTAATCAGACAGGTCTGGTTGAAAAATGTTTGGTTTATAAAGTATTTCAAAGCAGAGCACATTGGTTTGATTGAAGGCTTAACTTTAATTAATCAAACATAATAGGTTTATTTAACCGTATTGTCCTATCTGCGATGTGGAGAGTATTATATTCGCAAATTAATACCGTATTTTCCGCACTATAAGGCGCACCGGATTATAAGGCCCACCTTCAATGAACGGCATATTTTAAAACTTTGTTCATATATAAGGCGCACCTCATTATAAGGCGCATAGAATAGACGCCACAGTTATGTTGCCACCCGTCCGGTATTGAACGGAACATTATTTGTTCCGTGCATTACAAATATGGATGTCTAATAATAAAAAATTGGTCCCGAGTTCTTTATAT